>JAPYZJ010002559.1:0-23294 GCA_030522765.1 Ophioninae sp. B BG-2022a
ACTGATAAATAAATAAAAAGAGACATTTTTTATTTACATTATCTTTTTTTTTATAACACAAAAACAAAATGGTATTCCATATTTGGTTACTTTCCTCTATAATTATTATTTTCTTTGTGTATATTAATTTTAAGTTATGTTTAAGTTTCTACGTTATTTTTGTTACTTCATTTTTTTTGCCTGGAAGTCTATTACCAGGGCATAATAAATTATATCATCATTATCATCATCAAACTGATCCGTTGGCCGTGCGGGCTAAGGCTAGCGACCAGCGGATCAGGAGGTCCTCGGGTTCAAATCCCGGTGCGGGTCGATTTTTTTCTTCGAAATTTTTCGATGAAACTCTTTCCGCTGCCGGGAGGTGAACTTGGGACCGGCTGTACTGGCATAGGTTTTCCGTAGTTTCCCTATGCCCGTGCCAGAAATGGCACGGTGAATACGGTACAGAGGCGGTAAGTCGGCTGCGGCCGCAAGGGGGGACAGGAGGAAACAAGGTGGGAAAAAAACAGGAAGGAACAAGGAGGAAAAGAGCGGCCGTAAAAACCCGGAAAGGTGTACGGGGTGGTACAACAATAATTCATCATCATCATCATCTCTCTCTCTCTCTCTCTCCTATTCTCGCAGACCGCGTTTCATCCGTTCATCCGGAAGTGTTTGGGGTGATACGCAACGCGTACTCGGAAAAGTGGAGGACGAGTAGTGTACGTGGGCGACTGAAAGAAATGCCACGAGTGGCTGGTCCCGAGAGGGTCGAAGGGAGGGGGGGGGGGGGTTGACCGCATCTGCGGGATTCTCCGGAGGGATGAATCGGCCGTTCGCGGAGGGATGGTCGAGTCGGATGTTCGATGAGAAAGGTCGCGATCGAGATAAAGGCGATACGGTGAGGGATATGGTACGACGTATCATATCCCTCACCGTATCGCCTTTATATTCGCAGTTCCAAGAAAATGGTGAAAATTTTGTTCTTTTCCTTTTTTTGTTCATTGATCCATCGAATTTCAGATGGATATTGGTACTTCGACTTTGACTATTTGTTATTACCGTTACGAACCTGAAGAAACCCAAACAAACGAAGGATATTGGTAGATTGACTTAGACTATTTTTTATTGCGAGAGTAAAGCCAAACGAACCCAAACAAAGGCTGGATATTGGTACATTGACTTTGTTTATTTGGTATTACCGTTATGAACCCAAACGAACCTAAACAAACGAATAATATTGGGACATTGACTTCGACTATTTGTTATTACCCAAGCAAACCCAAACAGACGCTGGATATTGATACATTGACTTCGACTATATGTTATAACCGTTCCAAACCCAAACAAACCCAAACAGACGGTGGATATTCATACATTGACTTCGACTATTTGGTATTACCGTTGAAAACCCAAACAAACTCAAACAGACGCTGGATATTGATACATTGACTTCGACTATATGTTATAACCGTTCCAAACCCAAACAAACCCAAACAGACGCTGGATATTGATACATTGACTTCGACTATTTGGTATAACCGTTCAAAACCCAAACAAACCCAAACAGACGCTGGATATTGATACATTGATTTCGACTATATGTTATAACCGTTAAAAACCCAAGCAAACCCAAATAGGCGTTGACGCTATTCCATTATTGGTACTAGCGTTTTCCGATTCTTCATTCCTCGTGTAACACGGTGTACACGGTGCTCTCGCGAAAACTCGCTTCCCGGGAAGTACGAAACGAACGTTTTTCCCTCCATCTCTCTTTCGCTTGCGCTGCTCTCGAGCGTACTCGTTTTTCTTTGTTTCCGAGGAAGCAAGGTGAACGAGAAGGTGGCCTCCCGTGTTTACCAAACCCGGAGCCCCCGACACTATTTTCCAGGCGCATCTTTTATCCTTGCCCTCCCGCCCCCCTCCCGGCCACCCTCTCTTCCTCTCGCGCCCAACGCTCGTTTCCCTCGAAAAAAGTAAAGCGGACGTTTCCTCGCTTTTTCCTCAGTTGAAAAACGATTCCAGCGAGTACGTGGAAAAAATGTCGAAAATAGGAAAACGCGAGGAAGAAAGAAGCGAGAGAGCTAGGGATAGAGAAAGAGAAAGAGAAAAGCGATGAACCGGAAAATCCGAGTTTTCCCTAGGGAGTCTGCGATATTCTCTCTCTCTCTCCCTCTCTTTCTCTACATCTTGACACAAATACGGAGAGCAAACGCGTATTTACATCGAGATAGAAATTTCGTGAAAAGGATGAGACCCTCCCACGAGTAACCACGAGGAACCGCACTTTCCGCTAATTTCGTCCAAATGCTCCTTTTCCGCCCTCCTCGGATTTGCACGTGCGCAAAACTTCGGTCCCTGGTCGTGTCTTGTTCTAGCTACGCGAAGATGTGAGTTGTGAAAGGGGGGGGGGGGAGATCAAGAAAGGAGAGAGTGGCAAAGAATCCGCAAAGAGAGAGAGAGATTGTTTGGGCTTGTTTGGGTTTGGGAGATTAACGAAGAAGAGAGAGGGAAAGAATTCCTAAAGAGAGACATAGAGTTTATTTGGGTTGGTTTGGGTTTACGGGATCAACGAAGAAGAGTGAGTCAAAGAATCCCCGAAGAAAAAGAGCGTCTGTTTGGGTTTGAGTGATCCATTTCCCAATCAATAAAGAATCTCCAAAGAGAGAAAAATAAAGTTTGTTTGGGTTTAAACGATCAACAAAGAGGAGAGAGGCAAAGAAGCCTCAAAAGAAGAGATAGAGTTTGTTTGGGTTTGGGGGATCAACAAAGAGCGAGACAAAGAACCCCCAAAAAAGAGATAGAGTTTGTTTGGGTATGAGGGATCAACAAAAAACAACAAATAATTGCCAAAGGCAAAGGTACCATTTGTTTGAGTTTGTTGAGAGGTGTGGGCGAAAATTTGACAATAGTAGGAGCGTTGCGAGTCCCCATCGATCACGAAGTAGTAAAAAAAATAGAAAGTTGTAAAAACGTATGAAGAACGATCGCAGAGTATCGGTTGTTTCGAGAATGTGAAATTTTAGGGTGCGAGGCGTAACAGGTTGACGTGTAGAGCTATGAATCGATCGAAACGGAAGTGAAGCCGGTGACGGGTGATTCGACGATCGGAGGTGAGGCCGGAAGAAAAAGGGAGCGTTGGGGGTGCGAGGATACACGCGTACGGGAAAGAGTAATTCGAGTCGGGAAGTCGTTTCGCGGGACAGTCTCGTCCCGTCTCTTGTGTTCCTTGGGCGAAAATGACTCGCGATAGAGTCCCTCTCTGTTCTCCTCGTCCGTTTTCCGCGCAATCTCCCTCTGCCAATATTATCGACTCGGCGGCGGTCGCGGCTCTGTCCTCAACATGCGCCAATTGGACAGTGTATTTCAAGGTGTAAGCACCCGATTCTCCCGCTGGTATCGTTGATTGCGCCAAGAGAGAGAATACCTCGTCTCTTGTTATCTTCCTCGCTCGCTTTCTCTCCAAAATCAATTTAACGTTTCAATCTTCAAGATATACTAGCTTTCATTGTATTTCTATTTTAACCCTTTATCCAGACTCATGGGTCGTTTTCGACCCAAGCGAAATTTCAAAGTGCTGTAATCTTTCGTGAGGTACCTTCAAGTTTTCAATAACAAAAGTATAACAATTTGTTTTTTTTCAAAATATTTCTATTGGGGCTTAAAGTTGAAGGTTGAAAGAAGCTCCATGAATTTTTTCAGATTTTTTAAAGCGTTTTTACGGATCCGAATAACGCAAAGACGAAAACGACCCTTAAGTCGGGATGGAAGGTGTCGAAAATTTGAGTCGGGATGAAGGGTTAATATTTGTCATCATTATCATTATTATTTTCACATTTCTTTCACAATTTTCGACTTTTATCAGTACTTTAACCGTCCGGTCAATGACAGGTACCCGGGTATCCATTTTAGCTTTGCAGATAGAATTCATTAACTTTTTCTTTAAAAAAAAACTGTATAACCGTCTGGATCCCGGAAATTTCAGTAGTTTGAAACGCATTTTTTGTCAAATTTTTTTATAATCAATTATTTAATAATAGTTTTTAATTATCAAACTTGATACCTCCTTCGTAAACGATATTGTTAATTATTTATTTAAAAGTCAAATTACCTCCAAACTTTAATAGGTAGTCTCTTTAGTGTGTATAAGCCCGACATTCATGTATAATAACTTCAGTGGGTACCCCGGTGCCTGGTTATTGAACGAAGGAGGCATCAAGTTTGATAGTTAATAACTATTATAAAATAATTGATTATAAAAAAAATTTGACAATAATTGGGTTTTAAACTACTTAAATTTCGCGGATCCAGACGGTTATACAGTTTTTTAAAGAAAAAGTTAATAAATTCTATCTGCAAAGCTGAAATGGATACCCGGGTGCCTGGTCATTGACCGGACGGTTAAGAACGTGTGTCAAGTAGAATACTCTCATAAACTGGTTACGAATGGATCTTGGTGAGGTCTTAATTAGTTGCATGGCTTTCATCCCTGATGTTGTTCTTGGTGTCCACGAATTATTATTATTATTATTATATAGTCATTGCTATTATTATTACGATTTTTTTTATTATAAGGTTTAAGTCTTAGGTAAACTTTAGTTTTTTAGTTTCGTAGTTTTTTTTCTTAGTCTTAGTTTCTCAGGTTGAGCTTTTTTTTTTAAGAAACATATATGTGCAACTCAAATTGAGATTTTTCTTCCTCCCGAACCCAAAGAAACTGAAAAAAGCGGGGTACACTTAGGTAGCACCAGTTACCGAATACGAAATAAAGGACATTTTCTCTGTCTTTTTCTGGCGGATACATATCACGGGGCGGCGATCAATTTCCGAAAATACGGGAGAAGCTGACCCGAGAGAGGCTCCGCGCTGGCACTTATATCCGATTGATCGTCGGGGAAAAATTGAACGAGGGTTGTGAAGCGCGACCTGGCGTCCGGCCGAAGGAACGGTCAAAGTTGAAAGGAGGCTCGCGAAGGGGTTTATCCACGAGCCGATCCATGGAACGCCGAAAACTTTTTCCTCCCCCCTCCTCCGCCTTCTCTTTCTAGTCCTCCTTTAGATCGACTCCGTGCAAGGAAAATACAAGCGAAACGAGCGAAACGAGTTGTTCCGAATTGCTTCCGAATGGATATCGTCGGTGGTCCCGAAATCTTCTTCGCGAGAGCAGCAGCTAGTTGGTGGTAGAAAGTTTCAAGGAGCGCGTCGAATCCCTCGCGTTTCTGCCATTATGCATAATTTAAGGGAAGCTCCACGATCCTCGATCCCGGAAAAGGGAGACGCGCTCGAGACGGTCCGGGACAAAGTTATACACTGAAAAGTTTTTGTTACGAGACGCTCGGTTGCTTCTTCGGATAAACGAGAGTAGTGTGCGTCTATGTGGATGTGTAGACGGTGCTTTCCAATTTGCGGTAAACGATCCGTGAGCGTCCCCATTCCCCGAGGACGTACCACTCGAAAAACGATACGAAAACTCCCTCGAAACACTATCACCCAATGTCCTGACGTTCCGGCAGGTCGATACCGATTTTCAAGAAAAATCAAACAAACCTAAACAAATCTAAATAAAATCACGTTTAGAGAGAGAGAGATATCAACTATCGCGTTCAACCCAAACAAACACTATCACTCGGTGTCCCACCATTCCGGTAATTTTCAAGAAAACCCAAACAAACCTAAACAAAATCGCGGTGAAAGAGTGAGAGAGATATCGACTCCTGCGCCCAACCCAAATAAACACTATCACTCGCTGTCCCACCATTCCCGCAGTTTGATACCGATTTTCAAGACCACCCAAACAAATCCAAACAAAATCGCGCTTCGAGATATCGAGAGGGAAATCGAATTTCATGCGCAACCCAAACATCCCGGCAGTTCGAGACCGATTTTCAAGAAAACCGAAACAAATCCAAACAAAATTCCGGTTAGAGAGAGAGAGAGAGAGAGAGAGAGAGAGAGAGAGAGAGAGAGAGTGAGATTGATTGATTGATAGGATTTATCATGCCCTAGCAGATTTTCGGACAAACGGGAGAGAGAGAGAGAGAGAAACAGAAAGAGATATCGACTCCCGCGCGATAAACGGGCTATCGTCTTATTGTTTCGATCGCAGCTGATGGGAAGACGATCTTTCTCCCTCGCGACGACCGGAGACCGAGAGCGAGTATCCGTTCAAAAGGTAGGAAAACGAGACGACTTTCTCCGCTATGAGAAAGAGAGAGTAAAAGAGAGAAAGGGAGAGACCCTATCGCAACGAGGATCTCGGTAAAACTTTGGTTATTATTCCGTACGACAAGATTCGCAATCCACGCTTTTCGAATCAACGATCCCTGTCGCACACGTCGTACTGTACGATAGAAAGCAACGACTCACGCTATCGCCATGTTTTTTTTTTACTTGTCCGAACCATTTTTTCTCGTATCTTCACAAATTTTTCTCCGCAGCGGTTTTTATTCAATCCATTCAATCAAAATAGAATAAACTGAAAAATTCACGAGCAAAACCCAAACACCAAGATTCCTCCCCATCTTTTCAAACAAACGATGGTCCATCATTAGACATGGTGATTATCAGGATGAATATCGAAGCGATAACGATCCGGACGTTTGTTCCTGCTGTTGTTGTTGTTATTGTTGTTGTTGACGTGACGAGGAATAGTTTCTTCAGTTTTCCGTTCTACGATCGTTAATAATGTTTGATCGCTTGAAATATGTATATTCGGAATGTTTGCAAGGAAGGAAGGAAGAAAGGAGAATGAGGAGGGCGGAGGCAGGGGGGTTCAAGCGATCGTGACTCCCGGCAAGAAGACGCCGCGTTCCAGATTCCCCGGGGAATGCCCCAAACTATCCTTTCGTTGATCCAATTGAATTTCACGAGGGTATTAAATTTTAATGAATCCTCGAGACCCGTGCCCCAGCGTATAGGGGAGGGGGCAAATATCGGAGCGTTATCGAATCCTCGTGATCCAACCGAAAAGTACGTGATTCGAGAACCCGGTAAGCAAACCCCCGTATTTCCTGCTTCACGCCTGGATAATCCTCGACTGCGACCTGTCTTTTCAATAAAGAAACGGTCGAGAAGCTTAGGAATCTGGGTTGAAGATGGGAGTCGTAGGGGGGTTGGGGAGAGTGACGGATCATACGGAACTTTCAGAAGAGCAAGCGTGTCATCAAACCCAAACAAACCCAAATAAGCTCTCGTCTGACAAGCTCGAGGAATACACAAATATCCATTCTCAAAGTAAACCTAAACTCTGCTGCGTGCGACTCAGTCATGAGGTAGCTTCGGTAGCGACCCAATTTTGGTGTCAACTACCCGAAACTTCAAAACCGACGAAAATACTAGACGTTTAGTTGGTCCACCGCGAGTTGACCATAAGCTTGTTTGGGTTAACTACCGTTGCAATAAATCGCAATCCGTCGTTCCATCTTTCTCGATTTCACTATCAGGAGGTTGTTCTGGGTCGGAACTTTGTATGACCAAAAAGGTAAATTCCGAATTTGAGTATACCGAAACTACAAATTTTTTAATTTTTGGGTTTGTTTGAAATCAAGGGTTTAATTTTTGGGTTTGTTTGAATCAAATCAGACTAACGAACCCAAACGAATCCAAAGAAATTTCGTAAAACTTTAGGAAAATTTGTAGTTTCGGACTATTAAAATTCGGAATTCTGAGCCTTCAGGTCAATCGAAGTCCGGGTTTGTTTGGGTTTGTATGGGTTCGGAATTTTGAGCCTTCTGGTCAATCGAAGTTCGGGTTTGTATGGGTTCGGAATTTTGAGCCTTCCAGTCAATCGAAATTCAGGTCTTTTTGGGTCCAGAATTTGGAGCCTTCTGGACAATCGAAGTTCGGGTTTGTTTGGGTTCGGAATGTTGAGCCTTCTGGTCAATCAAAGTTCGGGTTTCTGCCTATTGAGGTTCCATTTAAATCAAGGGTTTAAAAAGAAACTAACGAACCCAAACAAACCCAAACAAATTTCGTAAACCTTTACGAAATTTGTAGTTTCGGACTATAAAAATTCGGAGTCTTGAACCTTCTTTCATGGGAATGTCTCATACCCGGCATAAACGCAATTTCGAAGATCGATTTCTTTATCTCTCCGTTGAAGTCATCCAGGACGGTTAGTCGGCGGAGGTTGGAGGTTCCCCGGGATCCAACCAAAGGAACCGGACAGCAAACACGAGGCAGCTTTGGCGGTGTACACGCTTTGCTGCACGGTCCTCCCTTGGTTGGGTAAACAGGCTGATGTTTGCGGGGGCCCCCGGGGGCGGCTGCAGTGGTCAACTATGCCGAAGGATACAGCAAGCGCGTAAACACGTTGACCAAGCGGTACGGTAAACGGAGAGTTAAATGGAGAGCTGTATTGTGTTCTCGTCTCTTCGCCAACAACACCAACCTTCCATCCGACCCATACCTTTTCTAACGACGAATCAGAAATTATTCGAGAAACGCAAATGGTGTTTGCGAATTTCCGAATTCGACGAACGCTGGACATCCTTCTTGGGCGAGAAATCCGAGCTGGACGATACTACGACCAAAGCACTGGTCCAGCCGACGCCCCCCCCCCCCTCCCCTTCTCTCCTTATTCCGGTACGCTGACGCTCGGGTGTAAACAACGCGAGTTTGGCGATGAGGTGATCGCATCGATATGAGGAATTATGGAGAAGCCTATTGTACACCGGTTTGGCTCGGTAGTGATGGCTCGCGTACGCGTTGCAAATGA
The DNA here is from genome assembly GCA_030522765.1 of Ophioninae sp. B BG-2022a. Classification (NCBI taxonomy): domain Eukaryota; kingdom Metazoa; phylum Arthropoda; class Insecta; order Hymenoptera; family Ichneumonidae; species Ophioninae sp. B BG-2022a. Next base: position 8,696 of record JAPYZJ010002559.1, read on the forward strand.
CCTCGTTCGTCCTGAACGAGGAGATTAGTAGTAGAGAACGGACGCAGAGGAGGGGGGGGGGGGGGTAGCTAGAATTTGCGATGGCTCAAAGATGCGCAAATCAGCAGCGCGATGTGATCGATATCCGAACGGCGTTTGTACTAAATTCTCTTTGAGAGTTTACGGAGGTATGTGGGGGGGGGGGGGTCAAAACGCGATCTCATGTAACAACAACTTTTCGTTGAATTTTTTTCGGCCTTCTGCAATCTCGCGGAGAGGTTGACCGAGTCTCGACGATCCAACGGCCCGTTTCGAGTGCTCGTCGAGAGTAAAAAAATTTCGAGCACCCCCCCCCCCTGCGATGAAATCTCGGTGCTCTCTCTTCATAGGGGACGAGTTTGACGTTTGGCAAATTGGAAAGGGTGAAGCGAGGCTCTCTCGATCGGCCGGAGAGGTATTCGCAATTTCATCAAACGGTCGCATGAATCACGAAAGCGTTATCGCCTCGTTCCATCGAGGTTCGCGCGTTATACGTCGCCGGTAGGCACAAAATTTGAAGAAAAAAAAAAAATAAATTAAAAAAAAGTGAAAAGAAGTAATCTCGGAGGGACGAGCGAGCGTTGGCCCCGAGAGGTACATAACCGTAGGCTCCGTGGTAGGATAGCCACCATCGACAATCCTCAACGGATTTTCCTCAACGGGCTTGTTGGATAACCCGATATTGCGGACTTACGCAAGTGTTTCCTGGATTCGGAACGAGGGTCCGGTTCCGGTTATTCTCCGGCGTTCGGAATTCGATAACGGGTCTGATCGACGAGACTGGTGGATGGAGGGCAGGGGAGTCAATTTTTCCGGTTCTTCGACTATCCCCACGTTTGGGTTTGTTCGTGACTTCGCTTTTCCTTTTTCCAATATTGGGTTCGAAGGAAATTTACGAAATATTCGGTAGGACCCGAGGATTCCCGAACGTTGCTCATCAAACGGAACGTTTTATCGGCTCAACGGCGACAGTTCTCACCGGTGGGTTAAAACCCACGAGCTCTACGGTGCGGTTGTACAGACGGGCTCGAAACGGGGAAGGAAAACGCGTTCTGGTTGTATCGGCTGGGCGGTTAACGATCGTGCGCGCCCGTGAAATACAGAACGGCAAATAACGTACTCGGAGGCTATACGAGACAGAGAGGGAAAGAGAGAGAGGAAGAGAGGGGGGAGCGAAAGAGAGAGAGAGAGGCTGCGAAAGGAGCCGCGCGCGAAACGCAACCCGGGCACTTGAATTTCAAAGAAGGGGAAGAGGGGTTGAGGGGGGGGGGAGGAGAAGAAGCATTTCGAGTGGGGCGCAGCGAGCGGGATGTACACACGCGCCGCGACGTCTTCCCCGAACCCTTCTTGAACACGCTTTCGATGGAGAGTTCAGGAGGGGTCGGGGAAGCCGAGAGGGAGCGAGGAAACAAAAAGTCGTCGCGAACCGCGAGAGTACGCTACCACTGAGAATATATTTATAACGAAGGTGGAATACGTGGCTCGAATGCATCGCGGCCCGTATAACCCCCTCCCCCCTCCCTCCTCCTCGTCCCTGGATCGAGGTAGTCGTCAACGAGATGTTGGGAAGTTGCTCTACCCTGCGCGCAACACATCCGGACAACCCAAAGAAAAAAAAACTGTTTCACTTTTATTTTATATTTCGTTTATTTACCATAACATTTCATTTTCAGGGTTTCTCTTTATTTAACAATTTCATCAACCATAATACTCGTGTTAATTTATCCCTAGGATATACTTCCTTGTGACTAATATGATTCCTCCATGCATACTGACTTTCGCAATCGGTGGGAGCGGACTCGACGAGACGTTGAGAGACGGTCGTGCGCTGGCTCTTTTAACGCAGATTGCGGGGCCGAATCTCGGGACTTCTCCTTCTTCCAGTCGATCCTTTCTGAAGACGTGGTCAGGTTGACTTTTGTCCGGGGCCAATTGACGGAGTATTTCCGCAATTGGTTTACACCTCCGGTTATTAAAAACGATCTTCGTTAAACTGTTTGTTTCTGTCATCCCGACTCTCCGGACTCCTTATTAGTCCACGTCCTCATTCCCACTGCCTGAGATCCGCGCTCGCAGGCGACTCTCCCAATTCTTCCGTCTCCTAATTTTTCTCCTTCCCATTTCTACTTCTTCCTTCTCATATTAATGTTCACCTTTCAAAACCGAACCCAAACAAACGCGCGAAAGGAAATGGCGGTTTTTTTTTTCCTGTTTTTGTGTTTTGCCGAACGAAGCGAATATATAATTTTTCAACTGCCTGTATAGAGGGGTTGGAAAAAAGTTGGTTGTTGAAAAAAAGCCACCGGCGTTATTTTCATTGGATAATCGCGTTTGCAACAATATCAGCCGATAATTGATCGAGCGTTACTCGCGAACGAACGAGACTAGCCGGATCCACGGGAGCGGTTGGGACGATGGTTAGTTTTTGGGCGAGTGCCATCGGAGCGACACGATCGGCGCTATATGTTTCACCTGGGATTTCCCATTATTGGGTTTATTAGAACTCGGTGAACGATGACCCGTTGCGAATCGGTTCTTCCCGTTTCGGGACCCGAGCGAATGAGAAACGTGTTCCGGAACCGTACGAACTCGTTTCTCTTACACTGGCTTGCCACGGACGCAACACGTCGGCGTTCCGAGGCTCCGGTATTTCCCAGCGACGTAAGCGCGTCAGGATATCTTTCCGTCGATTCTTCGATAACTGACGTGCAACTGGACAAACAATGCAAATATTTAGATTTTTTTTCACATTTTTGTTTGGTACTTTGCGCTACGGAAGAGAAGACTTTTATACATTTATTTTGACAGCTCGTGTGGACCGAGAGAAACGCCAATAAATTAGTTTTCGTTGGATTTCGATTGTTTGGATTTGGAAAGAAACGCGATGGCCGTGAATAATGAGTTTTCGTCGGATTCTGATTTTTTGGGTTTGGAAAGAAAAACGGTGGCCGCGAATAATGAGTTTCCGTTGGATCCCGATTGTTTGGGTTTGTTTGAGTTTGGAAACAAGGCGGTGGCCACGAATAATAAGTTTTCGTTAGATCCCGATAGCTTGGATTTGTTTGGGTTTGGAAAGAAACGCGGCGGCTGCGGATAATGAGTTTCCGTTGGATCCCGATTGCGCAAGCTTCAACATCACGAATAAAGTTATCGGCTTTCCTCGAAACGATAAGAGCGAAGAACGAAAAAAAAAGTAGGGTCACGCGCGTGTCGCGAAGTCGGCGAGAATCAAGACGCGTGGAAACGGAGAATGATACAATCCATTTGTGAATTAAAAAATTTCGTTCCATTTCGAGCATAGAGGCAACAGCCGTTGAGGGGCCAATAAGAGCATCCGATGTTCGGTCGAGTCTCAGCAGCCATTAAATATTTACCGTGAGACCAGTGCAGCACGGTACTGGGCTATCCGGCCCGGTCAGATACCCCCCCCCCCCTCTAGCCGTAACCGCGTCATCGTTTTTTCTTTCCTCCGGTCGCGAGGTTCGACCATCCATCCGTCGCGCATCGCGTCCTCGGTTCTTTGCGCAACCAGCGGATGCCGATAAAACATATTTTGCGACGACAACAAAAAAAAAGAAGAAAAAGAAAAAAGGAAAAGAAAAACAACAACACAACGGGGAGGAACGAAACGCGTTGTGGAAACAGAAACGACCGTTATTCGACCGCGTGTGTGCAAACAAAAAACAATTGTTCCGCTTTCGCTTCTCGTTTGGGTTTGTTTCGCTTTGAGATGCGACTATTTCGCAACGGAAACATAACGTTGGATATTTTGCAACGCACGACGAAACACGAATTACCGGGTACGATCTGACAGAGCAGGCAGGGGGGTGGAGTGGCGAGGGAAGGAATAAATCGACGCGGGCGGGTTCGAAGTTACGGGAGATTGACCGAGCCGAGAGCTCCGATGGTCCATCGCCGCCGTATTTGACCCCGGTGCGGTTGCTCTTGAAAACCGGTATCTGGTACCGGGCTTCGAGCCGAAACTCCGGCGATGTGTAAAAGAAACCCAAACTAAGCCAAACCAACTCCAACGAACCCCAACAAACTCTGGCAACGTATAAAAGAAATCCAAAAAAATTGCAGCGATGTGTAAAAGAAACCCAAACCAAATCGGGCGATGTGTAAACAAAACGCAAAGCGAACCCAAACAAAAACTCCAACATACTCCGGTAACACGTAAAAGAAAGCCAAAAAAATTGCAGCGATGTGTAAAAGAAATACAAACAAACTCTAGTGATATATAACAGAAACCCAAACGAACCCAAACAAACTCCAACATACTCCGGCAAAGTGTAAAGAAAACCCAGACCGATTCCTGCGATGTGTAAACAAAACCCAAACAAACCCAAGCCAACTCGGGCGATGTGTAAACGAAACCCAAACGAACCCAAACAAACTCCAGCGATGGGTTAGAGAAACCCAAACCAATTCGGGCGATGTGTAAAAATCAAAATAAAGAAAAACAGCAAATAAAGCAAAAAACACCTTCCCGCGAGCCAAGCAGGAAAATTCTCTCGGATGGAAAAATCTAGTCGGTGCGTTATCACGGAGAAGCGAGAAAGTATCGAGTCGTGGCACGCACTGTGAATACGGGCGGGTCGGACGCGTTTCGACGGAACGCGGTCTCCCGTGGCAACTCGCGGCCCGGACGCTATAAACGCATGCTCGTTCGTCGACGCTTTCGATTGTACCCTCTAGGTCCTATATAAATGAATGTCGGGCTATATAAACGGGACGCGGGATACGCGGGGCACTTAATTAGCCGGGGCTCAGCCCCGATTCGCGAGAGTACCGTTCCCTTGAGACTCGCGTCCATCAGGGAGCTTTTCAATCGAGAACGAGCGAGCGAGGCTTACTTATCGCTGCGGCTGATGCGGACGCGCGTACTCCGAATCTCCACCATCCCCTTCCAACGTCGTTACTCGTCGAGTTACTATCATCGAATTCCCAAAAAACTTTGAAGCCTCGAATTGATTTATACTCATCGATATTCCAGTCGTCGAATCGTCTCGGAGAGTGCTGACGGTGCGGTGCCACCGAATCCTTGAGAAACGCCCGTCCGAGACCCCGAAGAGCCTCGAAAACGTAACGGGACACGCAGTTCGAATTTTCAAAAAATCGAAACGAATTTGAAAAATTGTTTTTTTTTTTTTCGACACGTTTAGCACGATTTTTCGAAAAACGGCTCGACCGATTGGACTGCAATTTTAACACAGCCTTGTCAGATATATTCTTCAAGTATTGATCGGAATAACATTTCCGATAGTTAATTCTTTATTAAAACGATTTAACGACAAAAATGGGGTCGGGTAAGCCTCTGTTACACGGTTTTAAACGGCGGTTTGAAACAGTGTAAATAGTCGTTTTATGCATAAAACGACTATCTACGCTGTTTTAAACCTCTGTTTCAAACCGCCATTTAAAACCGTGTAGCACATGCAGTAGGAAACCTGAACTTCGAATGACCAAAAGGCTACAAATTCCCAATTTGAATGTACCGAAACTACAAATTTCGTAAAATTTTGGGTTTCTTCGAAATAAGAGGTTTAAAATCAAAGTAACGAACCCAAACAAACCCAAACAAATTTCGTAAACCTTTACGAAATTTGTAGTTCCGGACTATTGAAATTCGGAATTTTGAGCCTTCTGGTCAATCGAAGTTCGGGTTTCCTACTCAGCACCAAAAAAAATTTGATCGAGAGTCGAAATTGTTTGTTTCCGGAGCCTGCGTTTTGTCAAAAATTAAAATACCGACTATATTCCTTCGATCGAAACCTAGATTTATATATCCCCCGAAAAAATCATTTTCGTCTGTTTGGGTTGAATGAAATCTTTATCCAGAAAAAAGTCGTTAAAATAAACGACGTTTTTTGGCGTGGTAAATGAGTACAACCCGTTTTGCTTTCAACCGATGGGAGATTCGAAAACGGGATTTAGAAGGGGAGGAAGGGATTCGAAACAATTCTCATCCTTGCGATTATCCTCTGATATAAGCGTGGCCGATTACCAAACGGGTCCTTGTCTCACCGTCTTCCTCATTGAGTAGACAAGCTGAGGGGGCGATTAAACGTGGATACTCTCAGGTATCTCTTGGTCTGTATTCATCCCCGCACTCTCTTCGAGCTGAAACGAGATCCAGCGCGAAGGGGAGGTCGCGTTGGAAACGCGACGGGCACGCCCGTTACACGCGATAGCCCTGTAACTCAAGCAGGGCTTTTGTGTCCTCCTCCTTCTCTTCAATCTTCCGATCTTACGTGGGTTCGAGCGAACCGGAATACCGCTCTCCCGTCACGTCGAGGGTTGCTGTATATCTCTCTCCCTCCCTCTCTCACTCTCTCTGACTCTCTCTCTAGTCATTTTTTGCTATTTTTTGGTTATGTGTTGGTTTATACAGGGTGTCCCAGCTAAGATTGTCATCCCTGAAATGGGAGGTAGGGGGTGAAATTGGGTTTAATAAATTAATAAGAATAACAATAATAATCATCATCATCTCTCTCTCTCTCTCTTTATCGCCTCTTCAAGACAACCCCCTGCGCTCGATAATATTCAATGCCTTTTTCGTACTTCCGTGGTCGTCTACAGATCGCGCGTTTAGCCAGCGTCACAGGAGTAATTTCGGATCTGGTTAAGAAAAAAAAAAAAAAAACTCGGCCACGCTTGTAGGCAGCCTCGCGTTTGCGTGGACCCCGTTGGCGGTTGTACACAGCCGAACGACCGCAACGCGCGCTTAAACCTCGTTTCGCACTGTGACTCTTTTGGGCGAGCGTGCCAAATCCGACCGACGAGTGTACGGGGTTCTCGACGAAAATCGAAAAAAAAGATTTTTTTTTTAAAACACAACGATTGGTATCGCGCACCTTGGCCTCCCTTCGTTCGACCGGAAAAAAACATACCGGGTTTTCGTCAACGCGGAATCGTGATACGAGGAGAAAAAGTGAAAACGACCCGAGGGGGAAGGGAATGGAAGTGGAATCGTGGTAGTTGGGACGATGCTGATTTCATTATCGTGTCAACGGGTGGTTCTCGGGCGTGACTACCGCTTGCCAATTGCAGACTCCGATAGGCGAACAAACACGCGGGCTTTCTAATTTCTCGTGCAATTAAAAGGGGGTTTCACTGCTCTTTCGTTAGCTCTGTATACGTACGCGTTCTCGGCCTTCCCCGCCCCTGCTCTCCTCCGCCCTTCTTCACGACCGAACGTCCATCTTACTCTCTTGTAGCGTGTACATTCCCGTAATGAGAGAACGGTGGTCGAGAAGCTTATCGCGTGATTGTTGACTCGCCCGGCCCGGACGTACACCCACCATTCAATTTCTCCGTTCGACGTACGCTCGCAACCGTGCATGTATGTGCTCGAATGAAAACTCTCGGAGCAACTAGCGCGACACGTTTGAGGAAATATCGGCCAGCAAATATTATGGCAAATATTGGCGGGTTGGGGTACAAATTTCGAACGATCAATATTCACATGGACCAATGTGTCGAATTCGAAAATGACGAATGTTCGAATATAGATAGATCAATCTTACTAGAGACTGTAAAATCGAAAATAACAAAATTTCGAATAATTGAATCTTTCGTTATTTTGAGAGTTCAGAATTCCGTCGTTTGGCCATTCTAGTCGTTCTACATTTCGACCATTCGATATTCTAACCCCCCACCCATATTGGCGAGTGGGCGGTAATATTCGTATTATTCGACCCGGCACACCGTGAATGGAAATCGAAGGGAACGAAACATTTCTCACCGTTTGTTTCTTCGCGTTTATGGTATGATATGATGAATATTTATTATCCCCTAGCTCGCTATTGGGCAAACGGGAAATACAAAATAATACAAGAACATAGAAAATACTAACGAAATAATAATAAAAATATACTTATAAGCAAAGGAATATAAACCAACAATCCAAAATAAAAATAATAAAACAGTAGGAAAATGAAAGTATCGGAAGAAAAAATATAAACTAAAGCTAAAACTATAAACTAAAACGAACCCGACAATCGACAGCACCAACACGAATGGAGGAACCTTAGAAGTAACTAAAAACAAACCCAAATAAGAAAATAAAAAAAATACGGAGGAAGAGAGACCAAATTTGTTTGGGTTTGTTTGAGAGAGAGAGAGAGAGAGAGACAGAGAGAGGAAGAAAGGAAAGTGAGGAAACTCGGTCACCCCACGCGTTCTCGGCAACGTTCCGGATTCGATTCAAATCTCAACTCTCCTCTCGAATGAAGGAACGATGGTAGGATTACCTCGTCGTTGTTAAATGTCGCAGTAATTATTCGAATTTCATTCGGAAAGAATACTTTCGGCGACCAACTAGCGGCTGCTTTGGGAATGCAGGTACAGAGGTATCAATAATAGAGGGAAAAGGCACTCGGAATTCAAAACGAGTAAACGAGAAGTGCCGGAGGAGGAAAAAGTATTTCGGGTCTCCGGCGTCGTGGATCGAGTTGAGAACGAGCCTGAGAGGCAGCGAACCCGATCTTGGAGTTTTTCCACAAGTTTAATCGAGTCTCTCGGTCGTGGTTCGAGGACCGGGGGAATGTTGGCGAAACCGTGGTCGCAACGGAGTTTGTGAATTTTCGTACGCTCGACGGGCGAACGACTCGAGAATTGAGCCAAGGTTCCTAGGGATTCAAAGAGAGAGAGAGTTACAGTTAGAGAAAGAGAGAAAGAAGGACGAATGTTACGGAAGCAAGGCAACACCGCTCCGAAAGACGATTCTCTCTGGGTTCGCGCGTTTCACAAGCTCCAAAAGTGAGGCAACGAAGAGTCGTCGAAGAAGTGGGAGAGCTCGGCGCGCTTGCGAGAGCCAAAGGATCGTTTAATCCGGAAGCGGAGTACGGCGAAGAAACGATAGTTGAGACAACTTGAAATCTGGTTGCCCGCTTCTTGAACTCGGGCAAAAGGTTTTGGCTGCACCCGCCTCGTCTCGCACCAATCTCACCAAATAGGTCAGTGAAGGCGTCAAGCGCGCCTCTATTTCCGCATAGCCCAATAAAATAGCCCTCGTAATAAGATCAATGATAACCAAGTGCGAAGGTTCCTACGGTATCGAAATCGTGCCTCCGTACCAGCCCGCGAATGCTTTATCCTCGAAAGGGCTGGAATAGGAAACCCAAACTTCGATTGACCAGAAGGCTCAAAATTCCGAATTTTTATATACCGGAAGTACAACTTTCGTAAAGCTTTCGCTGGTATGAGCTTTAATTTTAATTAAAGAAATTAGTTAATTTAATTTATTTATGAATTAAATTAAATAATTGATAAATCTAAATAAATTTCAATAAGAAAATTTTAATACAAAACGATTTTTAATATTCCGATATTTGTAGTTTCGGAATATTAAAATTCGGAATTTTGAGCCTTCTGGTCAATCGAAGTTCGAGTTTCCAATCCCATTCACCTCGAAACGCCGGCTGAAAATGCTGGCGTTTCGGAATAAACATTTTCACGTCACCCCTACCACCACTTGGGTTTTTTATCGCTTTTTTCGTCTTTGTCACTCGACGATTAAGTTTTCTGCAGACAAGTCCGAGATTCGGGGAATATCAGCTCTCTCTCTCTCTCTTTGATCGTTTCCATTCTCGGCTTGGCAGGGATGTAGGGGAGGGAGGGGGGGCGACGACTCGTCGAGGCTAACGCTCGTAAGCGTTTATACATTTGTATGCATACGCGAATGGTGACAAGAGCAAAAACTGGTAGGAGGGGAGAGGTTAGAGGGGGGTGGAGGGAAGAAACGGAACAAAAACAATTGGATATGACAGCAGCCTGTGAAAGCTTTCAACGAAGGTCTTCCCACGTCGTTTCTCGTCACTCGCTCTCGTTCGCTCTTTTGTTCTCTGTTTTTGTATTTTTCGTTTCTTTTTCTTTCGTTTTTTAACTATTTTGCAGACAGACTCCGCACTTTAATCTCGCAAAAGGTTGACGCTGCGTTTCCTTCTTTTTTATTGTTTTCGTCTTTTTTTCTCGTTCCCTACGACAACGCTCGGGCAGGTTATCGTTTGCCTATTTGTTGAACCATTTTTTCGACGAGTACTCTCGAGTCGAACGGTCGTTTTCGAACGACCCATTGTTGACGCATCCATTGACGTTTAACCTCGAGAAATGACCGATGGACGAAAAAAAAAGAAAAAAAAAATAACAACTCCTTTGAATCTTTTTTTTACAGGGGATACCCTTTATGAGGACGGACGCTGGCAAAACGCGTAGTTGGAAAATACCGTGGGAAAATTTCGTTTTCGACAGAGTGTATTGTACGAGAAAATAATTGGAGAGTCGTTGCGAGATCGAAGCTCCGTTGCGTCAATTAACGCACGTTTTCACGATGATTTCATTTTCATTCGGAAAAGTACGATTCTCAAATGTGAACAAACCGACATCTCTCGAATTAGGAGAAAGCGTTAAATTTGTAGTCGAAACCGAGCGCGGATGTTTTTTGTTCGTTTTTCCAGACTACGTTTGAGATTTATGAAGAACACCGGAAAAACGATTTAACGTGAAAATACCGTTTGGAAAAATATATCGATAAAGGTAAACGAACGTGTTCGCGGCGGTGTAAATATCGAAGGTTTCAAAACCAGCTGGCTTGTAGCTCCCATAACCGGAGGTATATATCAAGAGCGTCTATACACCGGTGAGGGCCTCTCGAGTGGGCGCCGGTGGTACAAAGCCCGCGATATCGCGGCCAAATGAACTTGCTCAGCGATATCATCGTATTTCAGTCTCTCTCTCTCATTTTTCCTCCCTCCGTTTGTAAAGCATAGGAAAAGAGAGTACCCGGAAGTACTCGTCGCACAGACAGCTTTTGCGCGAGAACAAAAAAAAAACATAAGAACGACGCCAACGAGATTGGCCGGGAGTGGCCGCTTGTGTAGGGAAGGCTGTGTGCCGCAACGATCAAGAAAATAGAAACGACCGTGCACTCGCGAGTCGAGAGACAATCGCGAATATATAAATATACAGGGTGACCGGAAATTCGACCTATTCCTTCAAAGGGGTAATAGTAAACGTCATTTGCAACAAAAAATGTCCCATCAATTGGGGGTCGAAAATTGATGGTTATTGAGATATTGATGTATTTCTGTTTACTGAAGAATTTCCTGACTTTCTGCCTAAAATAAAAAATTATGAAAAAAATACGCTATTATAAACAACGATTTGATACTTTGAGAGACCAAGAGTTAACGATTATTTAAAAACAAATTTTGTATCGAAATTTTACATAATCTGAAAATTAAAAAGCCAATTTTCGACCCACATTTGATGGGACATTTTTTGTTGCAAATAACCTCGACTATAACCCGTTTGAAGGAATAGGTCGAATTTCCGGTCACCCTGTATATATGTATGCGAGTTGAAGAAGAAACGACGGTCGGGGGTAATGGGGCGGCGAAGGGTGAAAAGAGAAGCATTTGGGTCGAAGGAGCAAAATTCTCGTAGCGGCGTTGGGGGGGGGGGGGGGGGGGGGGGTAAAAAAATACGGAACAATACAATATTGTTTGGGAGCATAGAGAGAGATAAGACAAAGGGAGTAAAAGTTATTAAATAAAAATAAGAATAATAAATACGAATGGTAAAATATGGAGCAGGGAGTGAGAGGAGGTGGATTGTCGAATCATAGGGAGTATTTGCGAATCGTGTACGGGTAGCGAGCGACCCACGGACTATGCGCGTATTTCCAGGATCCTTCACTAAAATTGCAACGATTCGAGAGCCAAGCCGCGGCACGTCGAGTATCGTCGAGAGCGGTGTTTATGTCGAAGGAAACAAATAATCTAAAAAAAAAAAAGGTTTGGCTGCACAGTATGGGTATCGAGAGTCGATCGTCGATTACTGATCGGATAACTGCGCGTTTGGAAAGGGCAAACGGGAGGGTGCGGTTTTGCGGGGGTAATTCGTAGGACGGAATTTTACGAGTGTCGAGAGATGATGATGATTATGATGATGGTAAATTTATTATGCACCAGTATACTTTCGGGTAATTTGTGATTGGAGTTATAATGAGATACAAGCAAAATAGAAATAAAAGCAATAGAAAAGATAGTTTGTACAATGATGATAATAACAATAAAATGATAATAATGATAATAAAAATGATAAAAATGATAATAATAATAACTAGGATTAATACAATTAAGAAAAAAGTAAAAGACGAACGAGACAGAGATGGGCGAGTATTCGCGGAGTATCGCGTACTTTTTGCCGTTTCCGTTTGCGTTGGCGCGATGGGCAGTTTACTAATGGGAACAGAAGAATGCCAAAGTTGACGGTGCGCGGTAGAGTCGCGTTGGAAATAACAGTCGTTGAGAGGAAAGTAGCCCCCCGCGGAGAGATTCGCTCGCCGAGCACCGCGATTCGATTTATTTTTTTTTGTTCTTTTTCAGTCCTTGGCTGTTGGAGCGAAATAAGCGGGTTGACGGAGAGCACGGCATATTTCTATCCCCGGGGACGAATCCGTAGAGCTTGCCGTTTCAACGGAGCAACGATAAAGTGGGTCACGCGGGTGGTCAATAACCGCGAGCGCGGTGACGGTGCGACAGCGAACAAGTTTTTCCCCTTGCGTCTGTGGCTGTGCGAAAACGGAAAAAGAATCGAAGAGTCTGGAATGCCGGATGAAGGACGGACATTTTTTCGAGAAAGTAACAGTGATCGACCATATTTCAGGCAATGTTGTATCGTCAAATCCAGAACGCCGAAAAACGGCAGGGTGGAGGGTTTATTCTGTTTTATTCCAAAAAACGGACAGAAGATTTCGATAGGCCTAATATATTAGCTGATGCGATTTGGAATTCGCGACTGCGATCAGTCTCGAGTAGATACCTCTGGAGGAGCGTCCTCCTATAAATATACGGATAAAGAATAAAAACCAGATGGATCGCGTCGGGGTGCACGGTTGAGAGCCAACAAGCGGCGATTGGGTGGTCTCACCGGTCAATGCGTAGTAAAGGGGGAGGGGTAAGAGGAGGGATATATCGTTCGATCAACCTCGGGGGTGCTTTTGCGAGCAGGGAGAAAAATTGGGTATCGTTGAACCGCGGCGGTGGTGAGTTACGATCGTATCGTTTCTCCTTTCTCTCTCTCTCTCTCTCACTCTCGCTAGTTCAATCCGTGCCGTCCGCTCGTTTCGCCCACAGGCCCATTTGTCTTCCCGTACACGCGTACTTGGCGGGTAATCGCCGGGCCATTAACATCGTTGGGGTATCGAAATCTTTGGCGAGAGGCGGAATTCCTCGGAGGTTCAACGGAGAGTCTCAAAACTTGCAAATGCGATTTTGATCGATGAAATGGACGGGGGGAGAGCGATCGTGGATGTTGGCTATGAGCCTGATCATTATACCACTTCTGGACCTGATCCGGCTACCGTGACTGGGCCAGAAAGGACAATAAAAAATTAATAAACTAACTAAAAAGATACTTTAGTTGTTAGTTATCGAGTGTGCTGTACTACGGCACAGTTGATCTGCGCCGTATGTTTACCGGATCAAGAGAATTGTTCGTACAACAGCAAGGGAAACACCTCGATCAGGCTTTAGTAAGGTAAACGTATTAAGGTTCTATCATATCGGTGGAGATCCATTCTGGACGACAACTTGATATCGGGCTGATAAGCGTTCAGGCTGCCGGAATCAAATTTCTAGTCAGGTTTTCGTTCGGTCGAGACTCTTATCGCGCCTCCGATAGAGAGAACACGCGTTGGAACGTCGATCCTAGCCGGAGTACGTTCTTTCGACGGTTCGAGCGTGCGCGTTTGGTCATTGGTGAAAGTTGAATCCGTAACGAGTGCGCTACACACCGGTTTTCCCGTGTGACGCTTCGTATCGAAAGATCGGAAGGAACGCTTGCAATCGCTTCTGAAAGATGCATCGGCGGAAAGGTTAACCCAAACAAACCCAAAAGAAGTGTAGTGAGCTACGAGCTTCGTCGCCCCAGTTCCTTGGCTAACTCGAGCAAGCGTCCGGAAATCGATCACAAGACTGTCGCGAAAGTTTGTTCGGTACGAAATCTCATCTCTCTAACGCCATCTAGTGTAACCCGATCTTATAAAACGCGAGATACCGATGACTAAAGCCATCTGACGGAAAAATAATGGATTTCTTTTTACTACACCTAATATTAAGAGCAGGAGAGATTGGGTGCAAACAGAACTCTTGGTGAAACAAAAGCTAGCAAAAAAAGACGGAACTGAACCTCAGCTAAACCCAAACAAAACAAGTAAATGCCTAAACAACCTAATGTGTACTAGGAGCTAAGCCTATGCATTGATCAAGTGTGCGATATTGATTGACTTATATAATTTACTAGCTGCGCCCCGCGGTTAGGGATATTATATTGTGTATCAAAAATGAAAATAGGTCCATCTACCTATTCACATTTTTAAAAGCAAAATAATTCAAATTAAATAGATAACAACCTACCAAACGTACATTGTATAAGAAATTTCATAGAGATCGGTCGAGCCGTTTTAGAGATACATCGCGGTAGATCCCGTTCCCGTGGGAATTTCGGTTTGAAATATAGATAAAAACCTATTCTCATGCCTACCGAAGGCACATACGAAATTGCATCGAGATCG
>JAPYZJ010002561.1:0-20187 GCA_030522765.1 Ophioninae sp. B BG-2022a
GCCGGTAGCGACCCCTAAATATTACTTTAAAAATCTGAAAAAAATAATTTACTACTTTTTTGGATCATAGAAGAGAATGAATGGGTGACGCGAGTAAAACTAAAAAAAAAATTTGTTTTTGCCCGTTTAAGAAGCAGCCTAGTGTAGATCGTGTTGGGGCTCAGTAGTGTACCAACGTTACAGTCTGCATTATCAGGACTGAAAGTTGCGATAAAAAAAACATCTCGGTGGAAAGTGGAAGGAAAATATCGTACATGTCTCTTTATCAGACTGTACATCGTTATCATCGAAGGTACAACTAAAATGATTTTCTTTCATTTCTTTTGCAGATATTTGCTCTTCTACCACAAACAAATTCTGGAGTACGGTCGAAACAGCAAAATATGATCGAACATTCTTCTCGCCTGTGTCTGTCCTCCGTCCCGTTCCAAAAAAAATAATTTATTTATTAACCGATCTCTCTGGCTATCGGAGAATGAACGACTCTCGACGAAAATAGGCATTCTCGTTTCTTCATTGATTCCAAGGTATTCGTTCAGATCAAAAGATACGGGGTTTGATAACTGGAGAAAAGAAGAAAAAAAAAAAACTATTTCTCGTCCCCTGTACGCGAAACTACCCCCTTAGGTTTAAGGTTAGCTCAACGCCGCTACTGCTACTATTGTTATTATAATCGTCTTTTTAATTGACATTCATGCGGACTCCATTTTGTATACCATTGACCGTATTCTCGTATTTCCTACTTTGACAATTTCTATACAAGGACAAACGACGTGGGCTCAATAGGTGTAACGATATATATATATACATATATACATATATATCATTCTTCTTTTTTCATTAATTTTTTTTCGTCTCCGCGCTAAGAATCTGACATACGCGCGAATTATCAATGTCTGTGGATACGTACGAGGAAAATTACAAGAACGAGTGTGGCAACTGTATGATTTTCGTTTGCGATCGCGTGCAGAGAATTTGTAACGCGCGTTAGGAGGCAACACACACACACACACACACATTACGATGGCCAGATAAATTTTGTACAAAAAAATAATGAACGACGACCGTTGAACGAGCTTCGACAATGGTTGTGTTACAACTATCCTGATAAATAAGCGATATGCGAATCGCACGACTGTATACAATAAAACTATACGAATGATACCAGTTTTTTTTTTCTGAGATAACTAATTTCTATGATCAATGAATTCGGACACAATCGATTCTGTTATAATGGGTGTGTATTGACTTTTTACAGTTTTTATTCATTTCAAACGCTAAGGGGCGGCAACACGCGATTCAAAGAAATCAAATATGGCGTCTGAAAGATCGCAGAGACGGTGGAGGAACTCGAAATTTTCTCGGCGCAAAATGTTCAGAATTTTTAGTATCGTACTCTGCCACTTGTCGCGCTAGGTATATTGTGATAAGCTTGTAAGACAACTCTTATTTTTTATGACATCATTATTGAGATTGGGTCAGTAAACGATTGTGGAGTACATATTAAAATATAAATAGGCCTGTATAATTACAAAACGTCTGAAGGCGAGCTTTGCCTCTCAGCCGTAAACGATTTTTTCACAGGATAACTATCGTCATGCGTAGTTGTGCACTAGACACATGCTCGGGATCACCTCCCTAGATGTTTCATAGTCTATGCTTTCCCCCATACATCCCTAACCTAAAAGTGACGCCATTTTTTTCGTACCCGCGGATCTATCGTTTGAATGCGTTCCACCACTTTCGAAGCGTCACAAGTTCAAAAACTCGAATATTTTGCATCGATGGAAGTACTTAGAGTCGCCGTTTGAATAACACTCGTTCAAATCGTTTTTTACCTCATGAACGCGACTACGCTTACGAGAAGAACGATCGTGCGTTCGTTGCGTAGGAGTGCGATAAAAAAATTCATCCCGAAATTCAATTTGCTGAGAGCCCTCTTATTTTCGTATATTTTTTATTAAAAAAAACCGTTCGCTAGTTTGTTTGCTTGTTCAACCGAGCGATGCGCTACCGTTATATTTTTTGACATTCGGGTCGCTCGACTGAGAATGTTTTCCTCGAAAAGTATTTATCTCTCGCTCAGCCTGCTCGCATCGATAGTCGTCGGCGCGAGTAACGGCTCGAGCACTCCGAACGACTGCCAAGTACGAAAGCCGCTGCGGAAGCAAGTTGAGGCCGAGCCGCTGGCCGGTATGTGCCTCAAAGATATAGTCGTGCGTTTCTCCAAAGCTCTGCGCTCGATAGGAACCGAAGAGCTAGGCTTGACGGCTTTCCAAGAGATGCTCGATCGGCTCGATCTGGCCAAGAATGTCGAAAGCCCCCAAGAGGCGCTGGACAATCTCGTTGACAGGCTCGACGCGAAGCTAAGCTCGTACGATCGCCTTTTGGAGCGGTGCGACAAAGCCGTACGAGGCATTTTGCTGAACGAGCGGCGGTACGTCTTTCCTGACGAAAGCATGGATTCGTCTCGATCGCCGAGAGAGTCTGCCAATCTTTGCTCTCGGATCGAGGAAGGTACGGTCTCTCTGGTCTAACTGGTACGATTATAGGGTATAGGATGTATAACTGTTGGAAGGAAATGGACTACAAGATAATAATATTAAAACTCATTGTTTTATGATTATAGCTAATGAACTATATAATTCTGTTGATAGTAAAAATGCTTGTCCACCAGTAAATGTACGAATATTATAAATGAATATTAAATATATATTAAAGTAATTATTATTAAATATTATAAATTAAATAAATATATAAATTAAATTTAAATTATTTATTTAAATTTAAATTAAATATTATAAATGAATATTAAGTATTAATAATATTAATATTATTATTCACTGATCGGAAATCATCATGGTAATATATTTCTTTTCCCTGTAGCTTTGGTGACAAACGTCAAGAGTGGCAAGTGGAAGAATCTCCATGTTCTACCGGTCAGATACCCCGGACTTATGTGCGGTCCGGCTACTTTGGCGCACAACGTCGGACCCCTCTTGCTTTCGCAGTGCGACAAATCCAAGAACGTCATTTTGCTCTTGGAGCACGGCACATTCATGTCCGAGGGAGACTTTGCACTGGCTCAAGTGACCGCGAAGACGATAGTGGACATGCTTTCGGAATTGGATCGCGTTACGGTGATCGGAATGGCAGGACACGGTCACATTCACTGCCGGAAAGGTCTTATGAGGGCCAACGACATAAATAAATTCCAATTAGCGCGACATATCGAAAGCATCGCTAGAATCGGTAAAAGATTCGTTTATATATTACTGTTGAAATTTGATATTTGCACTATTGTTCTAGTCTTCGTTAAAATGTAATCGTGTTTTTCGCAGATGCCAACGAAACACTCGACATTGATTTCCAGGCTTTGACGGCCGACCTCGTCGGTGACGTGGTAATGATCCATTTGACGAATACCCTGGAGGACGTATCGAACGTTAAGAATATCGTCGCGACGGTTACTAACGCTCGGTTAACGCCGCAACTTCGTACGGTCCTTATTCTCTCAGGTAAAAATATAAATATTTAAAAAAATCTAATCCTAAAAATCTTGATTTGCGGACACGTTCTTTACCGTTCCCTTTATTTTTCAAGCAGACCTCAAGCCTCACATCAATATACGGGAAACTTCATCTAACGGCAGTGTCATCACGCTACCAACGGAAAACGTTCTTGGCTACGAGTTGGCCAGACTTTTCTCCGGTCTTCATTGTCCAAACGAGAACAAGAAGACTTACTATCTCTCGGATCCTTATTTGGAGCACTACGGCAAATCGATGACCGTTTCGATCGGCCGCATAACAAACACCGCTCTCCTATCGCTGGACGTTAAACTCCGCGATTTTCTCGAAGACTTGACGTATTTCAATGCCGGGCCCAATGTCTATTCGATACTTTTCGACAAAAAGGGAATAGTTTGGATGCACAAGTATTTCCCTCGAGTCGAGACGCTCCTCGAACAACCGCTCAAAGTTCATCTGAGGGATATGGAGAACGTGGACGTTGACGGAATGATTAACGAGACCGAGGGAACGCTGGAATCCACCAACGAGTACGGGCTCAAGGTACAGAGAGTCTTGCATTAAATGCGGGATTGAAATAAACACGATACGTTTTTTTTGTTTTCTAATAAATAATGTTTTTTTATCAGAAACAATTCAGATGGAAACACTTGGCTTATCGGGATCTGATAGCTTGCGTCGTTTCGGAAAACAACACTGAACCCCGTTCGCCATCGCGGACTGCGCCACGTTTGCCGTCGAACATTCTCCACCATCGACTGGATCTCATTCAACCTCACTCGCTCATCGGCAAAGAAGATTTATGCTCCTATCAGAATAACATCGCTACCCTCGGTAAGATTTTCGATCAGGCGCATTTTCTGACGATCCCATCCATCAATGAGGACCATCAATAAGAAGGAAATAAAGACATTTTTCTTTTCAGCTACCGGAGTAGTTTACCTGTCGCCTTGGTGCTTCAAATCGCCGATGGAACAATTGGAGCTTCTGGAATCTGGCTCGGTGATGACCGTGCAGAGCTACATGGCGTATATCAAGGACACCACGAGACTCCTGACGAATCCTGGCTTGCGGACCTCCGTAAGGTCCGATGTTGCTACGCTCGCTCAAATCTTGGATCACTTTAAGGAGCGTCACGTCGACAGTCCCTTTCACAAATTCATCGTCCGAAGGTACGAATTTGCTCGAAAAAAAATTGTGAATAAATTCGCATTTTGGTATTTTTTAAATTGCCATTTTTACGGAATCTCGGTCGAAGATAATCTTTTTTGCATCCCTGAACGATTTTATCCCGAATATGCGGAAATATCAAGATTTAACGAGAGCGCTACCAATTAAATATTTAAACGATGTACGGATCAGTTATTGAAAATGCTAGAACCGATATGAGTAAAAAAATGAAAAATGGAGATAATTAAGTTTGACTTTTGAAAAAAAACATTGCAGATACGTGGTGGCCGCGGACAGCGGTGCTCTCGTCGTGTATCCCGGAATGGTACTGGATACGAGTCTCGATCCGATGAGAAGAGCTTGGTTCGTCAAGAGTCTCGAGCATCCGGGCAAAATAATTTTGACACCTCCCTACTTGGACGCGGGAGGTGCCGGCTACGTGGTCAGTCTCAGTCACACGATTTACGAGGGTCGTTCGGCCGCTTTGCACTCGAGCGACGATCCCGTATACGCCACAATGTCGATGGATTTGCCGATGAGCTACGTGGCTCGATTGCTTCGCGAGATGTTTCCATTCTGCAACGAATCGACGATCAAGTGTTTCCTGATGGACGACAAGGGTTGGTTGATCTCCCACGCCGCTCTTCTCGAGCCCGGCAGCAAACTCGAACAACCCCAGCATCTAACGCACAAAGAACTTCTCGTTGCAAACGATATTTTGAATCACGAGTTGTTCGTCAAGAAGAAAGTTTGCGCTAATCATTTGGACGGCACCGCGCAACGTTATTATCAATTCAACACATCGCTGGACGAAGTCTTGACGAATATCGTGCACGGTGAACATTGCGTCAAGTATCAGGTCGCGGCGGTTCCCGGCACGAATGTTTTCCTAGGTATCATCAACGAGACTTGCAGCCTGAGAGCTTTTTGCCCCTGCAGTACGGTGAGCTGACTCGTTTTTTATCTTTTCTTTTTTCCATGTTTAACTCTTGAGGTAGTTTGGTTTTTTGCTTTTGCTAATGCACGCATTCTTATCTCCCGTTGTCACAGATGGACAGACTCTGCTTGAACTGCAAAAGAATGGAGCAAACCGAATGCGAGTGCCCTTGCGAGTGTTCCCTGTACACCGCCGGATGCACGCAACCAAATACGAGTCATTTGGAGAGCTGCGCGCCCCCGTACGAACAGGGCCTCAGTTCGACCGCTGATTGGGCCCAACTCGCCGCGCTGAAACCCTGTCCGACTCTGAATTGCAAGAATTACGAAACCGAGGGCGAATGCATGGGCATCGTGGGATGTCAGTGGTGTTCGATCGACAGTGACGGGGAATCCCTTCTGCAGAGAGCTTTCTGCTCGGACATGAATCTCTGCTTCAAAGGCGTTCTTGGATCTTTTCTTCCCTACGCTGATGGCTCTTACAGTGAGTAACACTTTACGTGGAGATTCAACAGAAACTTTCAAAACGATTGGATCTAAAGAAAATTGTGGAAGAATGGGGTAGTGATCGATGACTTTATCTTCGTCAACAGATTCCCAATCCACCGACGAGTCGGGCTCCCGAGAATGGCCGTCGGTTGGTCCAGTCGCCGGAGGGATTCTAGCGATAGTTTTGATTCTCGGCGTTACCCTCTTTTGTTACCGTCTACGCAGCGTACAATTGGGACTCGAGCATCAATGTTTGCACCATCACGGCTCACCGGATAACCTACGAATGACTCACCTGGACGCTGATAACGAGCCCATGGAATTCGAACAGTCGAAAAACAATTTGGACTCGCTATTGCCCGAGAGCGTTCCACCTATATCGCCTTATCGCGTTTCGACGAATTATCGAAGACCACCCGGCGGTGATAGCGATCACGGCTACAGCACCATGACCCCGCACGATGATTCCGAGCAGCAAACCTTCGTTGAACCGCTCCTCGTAGGTGTAAACGCGGAGCCGGAAATCGCCAGGCGCAATCTTCCTCAAGCTTGCCCACCCACGACTCATCTCGGATCGCCCCACCATGTATTAGCTTCCGTAACTGTACATCGCGACATGGAACCCAATTTTTGTTAAATCCTGACGCGAGTCTTTTTATGTTAGTTTCTTGAGCGTTTTATACTTCTCGTACTATTTTTCGATATCGAAGCACGGTGCTACGTTCAGTGACTTTTTTTTTTTGTAGATTGTTCGTTCGTTCGTTTGTAATTTCATTCGTACGGAGTAGAATTTTTAAAATATTTTATCAGCATTGATATCTCGAGAATTTCCCCGATACGAGTACGTAATCGCAATTTGTTGTTTGTTTTTAATTTATTTCTCGGAAAACGAAGTCGTTCAGTAAAAAACGTGAGAGTATTGTTCGTACCTGTCTACGAGATTGTAGAATCTTAAGCTGACCTCCAGTGTGCCAATCGACGAGCGCACCAATCATTGTGGAATTGTAAAAGTGTGAGTTTGCGTGCGTGTGAAAGAGAAAACGAGAGATTTGCGATACATGTTTCGAACTTACCGGTACATGTCTTATCGCAAACACGTATTGAACTCGGGCCACGTTGGAAAAGTTAAGGGAATTTGCTATTCAATTTTCCGAACAATATCGCGTTGGAAATTTGGCGAATTCAGTGAATAAGTATAATTCAACTGGTCGAAGAGTATACAGATTGTTATACAAAAACGCAATTTTCAACAGTTTACTGCCATTAAGAGATTTTTGTAATTTCATACTATTTTAGAATCTTGAATCCGTACTTTCGGAAGTTGGACGATTCACGTATGAATTTTAAAGAGAATCGAAGCTTGCCAATGATCAAATATTGATCTGTCAGTCTTGTTGGAATTGCATCACGCATTGAAGGATGGAAGGATGGCGGTTATGATTAGTTGCATGAACCGGTGAAACCTTTGGGTGATAGAGAGCGGCGCCATGTACACACTTTTCCGAAGCGAAAATCTGAAACAAAAGTACACTCTAACGTACCTACATTGATAACATACATTTTATATATGTAATCTTTACAATGTATTTTTTATGAACAATGAATTTTTTTATAAATAATACCAACGAAATTTTCGTACTTTTCTTGTCGAATACTCGTCATAGGGTTGATGAAGATTGTCCAGTTTATCCTATTTACGTCGATCGCTTGTCTCTTCTTTCCGTTCTAGCGTTGGGGCTCTTTTGATTCATAAAGTACTCATAATTCATAAAAACGAAAATTTTAAGTTTTAACCATATTGTTTACTTCGTGTTTTTTTGATTGAATTAAATTACACCTCAACATAGGTTCATTACTTTTCATCAGTTTTATTAGAAATTAGAAGTTAGTACATTTGTGTAGTAAATTGTTGCACGAGTGTTCGATTAGGGAACGAATTCGGGATTTTTTCTGAGAATGACGAAGCCCTCCATGATGGGTGTCAAGGGTACGTACTCCTCGGTGGCGAGTTCGGCTCTTTCGCCAAACGCGAGGAGTACCGGAGTCGTGTGAGTTTGAAAACCGGTGATGGTTTTTGGATTGCCGGCTTGTCCGACGACGTCAACGGCAACGCCGACTCTAACGGGTACCGCGAGTGGATTCAATTCCTCGTCGAAGGTGACGAGCATTCTCGGTTGCATGGCGGCTGCTAGGGTGTACAGCAGATAGTGGGATCGTCCGAGTATAACTGAAATTATCGCGTCGAGATTAGGCCGATGAAAGAGCGGATATTGGTGCGAGTCATCGGGTATACTTACTGTGCTTGACGTCGAGGCAACCAACGAGGGTAGCGAGGAGTCCAGCGAGTGCAACCGGGCTGAGGAGCTGTCTGTCGCTGTGATAAGGCGAGAGAGTTAGGGTTCCTTTCCCGAGATGAGTCAATCCCTGAGCGATCCGTACCATGAACAAGTTGTTGGGATCTTTCGCGTGAAACTGCGCCAGCTGTCTGAGCATGGCGGCGAGTCTGGCGTTGTTGGTGCCAGCGCCGACGAGGCCCATCGCGAATATCGCGTTGTGAGCAACCTCGGGATCGCTGTCGTGGGAAAACTTGGACAACGTATCTAAAATATTGAGCTTAGGATTTGATACGGATATGAGTCCGAGCGCGAGTGGAACCGAGCGTCGTATAACCGGCTCGCAGTAACGGAGCAAATGTCCGAAAGTTCGGTAAGCCATCTCAGCGCCGATCTCTTCGCCCATCGATATGAGAGCGATACCGAGTACGGCGATCGCTTGTCGCGAGCTCAGATCTTTCTCTTTCTCATCTTTCTTTTCGTCCTTCTTTTCCTTCTCTTTGTCCTTCCGTTCGGTTTTGTCGTCCTTTTCGTTAGCGGGCTCGTGATGCTCCGAGCAAATGTGAAGAAGATGTTGAATCTTGAGGACATTTCCGGTCCCGGCGTAAGCGCAAACTTCTACCAGGGTGGTAGACATGGATCTGAAGGGTTCCGGTACTACCTCGAGAGCGGCGATTATCGCTTCCGCGGCTTCTTGCTTACCGAGGAAACAGAGACCCAAACCGAGAGGCAGGAATCTCGCGTACGTGTCCTTCAGATCGTTTTCCGTTTTTTCCATTAGCGTGTGAATGATCGTGGTCGTAACGTAAGCGTTGCAAGAACCGACGGCAACCATACCGAGAGCGAGACCAGCTACCCCTACGACTTCCCAACTGGATTTCGGATCGGTGAGAACTGGCGCTAACAGGCTTAGCACCGCTTCACGATTCGAGCCAGCGTAGGCTAAACCGAGGCCAACGATCGCACCGATTCTCATCGTGTTGCTGCTGTGCAACACGTAATCCGAGAGCAAAGCCAATGCCGGATCGCACTCGTTTCGCACCCCGCAATTGACGATACCGCAAGCCAACAGAGCACCGGATTTTATGTAATCCTCGGACGAGTAGAGATACTTGTCGATCGGGGTCAAACCACCGTCCACGTCCCAAAGTAGTACGAGACCCAATGACGCGGTGGCGCTCAACATACCGTGCTCTTTGTTCTTGTACAGCCACTTGTTACCGTCCTCGATCAACAACTTGTCGTGACCGAAAGCGGCATTGACGAAACCGTTGACGAAACTAGCCGCGAGGTTTTGTCTCGCGGAATCGAGCTGTCCGCCACCGAACGGTGGACGCGAATTTTCCAGGTGCGATTTGTACACGTCTTCCGGTGTTTTTGGCTCCATAATGTCCAGCTCACGAGCGAGATTGAGAAAATGATTGTTCAAGTGGGAATTCGACATTATCTCGATGAGATCGTCGTACTCGAGCGTCGACTCGGGCAACTCGAGGAATATCTGCTGACGACCGAGCATGAACGCCAATTGCTTCTGAACGGACCTGGAACGATCGAAAAACAAAATTAACAAACGGAAAATGATGAATTTCAATATTCACCAAGCACGTACATATGTACAAAAACCTTGAGAAGAAGAAAAAACGTTCCACTCACAAATCCTTGCAGTTCAGGAAGAGTTTTTCAATCAGTGGTAAATCGTTGAGCTGCATCGCGAGCCTCAGCGCCTGGGGATACTGATTGAACTTTTTGTAAAGTTTTGAAGCTTCGTGGAGCAAAGTACGATTCTCCGGATCAGCGACGTAGGGTACGCAACTCGTCAGATAAAGGCAAACTCTCTGATAAGCGCTTTCGTCGACGTACTGTTCCAGAAGATCCAGACGTTCGATTTCCATGAGCAAGTCGCAAGCTTCGGTCTCCGCGTTGTGCGCCATATTGTAAGGAACGATTTCGTGAACGAGACCGATCAATTTTTTGCTCATCGCCTCGGTATTCTCGCCCGTCAATTCGTCCCACTCGCCCGCCAATTCTCCGGACAAGTGCCTGACGTACTCGTGACCCCATTCTCCCAATTCCAGAGCCGATCCTGTTAACCTGTATTTCAGGCATTCTCTGCCTTCGCCCATGGTCATTGCCAAAATGGATATGATATCCGAGCAGAGTTCTCTGGCTTTGGTATCCCGGAACGACTCGTAAACTTTTTTCATTGTGTCGTAATGGGGCCTCATAAATTTCAGCGGTTTCGGCACACTCGTCATCGAAGTCGTCGATGCTCGAATTTGCGACGAGAGAGCCTCCAGCGCCGCATAGTGCTGCTTGGTGCCGCCGCTTTGGAGCCGATCGACCAAGTTTCCTAGTTCTTCCTGAAGAAGCTTGTCCTCCTCCGACTGAAAGATACGAAATACCCGAATGGCTCAATTATCATTTTTCTCGGATTTCATAACGCTAACGATACTTGGAGGAAAATACGAGACTTTGGAAGATGGAAGGCGTTGGATGATGATCCGATCGGAAGCGTCAACGAGCAATGGCAATCTCATTGTCCACGAAGAGACGTTAGGAAAGAACGGCTAGCGGGATACGGGAAGGAGAGGATAAGTGTCAAAACAAACGAAAATCGTGACAAGGAACGTACTCGGGAACGAGAGTCATTCGAGAAATCGCAGTGGCGGTGGATTCGCCGCTTAAATCTTACCAGCTCGTTCTTCTCTTCTTCCTTTCCATTCTTTGTCGTCTCTTTGCTTGGTTTCGCCTCAACCTTCGTGCTTTCGGGCATACTTGACGTTTCTATCGAATCTTTCTCTCAAAACGCGACTCTAACGGCGAGTGGAAAATGAGTTTGCGAACCGTCAATCTTTAGAAGGTTAGGATACCAGGTGACTCCGAATTGCTAGTCACCGTGGGGAAACTGGCGCCGCCACGCGGTGACGACTCCACTTACTCGCTGCTCTTTGGATCATTTTTGAAAACTCTTAACAAGATAAAGAGAATCCTTTGGGTTCGTTCGGATTAAAAAATTGATTCTTATTTAAGTATAGTAAATTAGTTTCGTAAGTATAGAGTATGTTAATTCGGTCAAGCTTATTAATATTCGCACCGTAATGGCTCCATGTATCGATGGTGCTCCGTGGGTAACGCGGGATTGCACATATTTACGGCTGCAGATAAGAACGAGTACGCATGTCACAACGCAGCTAGCGCCTCAAGTGGCCGAAAACGAAACTAAAAACACCGGACAAATCTCGACCGATCTGCCGTGCTTTCAACAATTTTCCCGCAGCGTCGAGTCTGCGGATGCGTCGCGAGCCGTTGAGGCGTTGATGTTCGCAGCTAGTCAAGTAGAATGAACATCATTGACCATTCGAACGAGAAAAAAGCGAGGACCCGAGTCACGGCAGGGTTCGTGCCGCGATTAGCAGCCCTCACGCGCGTCGATCCTTCCAGGCTCGTGCGTGCATAAAAAGAGTCGCGAGAGGGGGTGCGAGGCAGGAGAAGGAAAAGTCACAGTCCGTAGTGACAGGGTCGCGGCGGGTAGGCCGGGGGGGGGGGAGAACGAAGGAACTCGGTTACAGGGTGGGGGTGGGGGGTTACGAGTGGTCGAAGCGTGTCGTCGTGGTGCGTGGGTGAGTTCAGTGATACTACACACAGAGTGTAGGAACGGAATATACGTGTACAAGGTATACACAACTGGAGGACGGTTGTGTAGTGTGCGGTGAACGAGGCGAACGCGCTTTGTGCCATCCGCCTCTTTCTACCTCAAATATATCCTCCTCTTTTTCTTCATTTCCAACGTTTTATTTCGTCGTCGAATCTCGATTATTTGAAAATCGAAAGGAATCCCAAGCTCGCGGCGAGACATTCGTTCATCCGGGGCGAATACTTAGCCTAACGATTGATCGGTTTTTTTTCCGGAAACGCGCGACGTTTCATTTCACGGACGAACATGTCGAAGAGTGGAGAGGGCCGTCGCCGCGGTCGCGGCTTCCACGACGTTGAATTATCGTGTTGACGAGAAGAGTGAAGATTCACATCTCTCGTATAGCGGTGATGGAGGAGTGGCTGAGTAACGTTAATACTAACGTTTCCCGCGATCAACGAACCCGGCAAACCTCCAACGACAAAATTTCCATCCGTGTTGTTCCGGTTGGCTCGTAGCGGCGCCAAAATTTTCCTCACCGAGAAAAGTCGCAAACGACGTCACGAGTGTCCGGCGGAAATGGCATCGCAGAGCCAGAGCTTGCCGAGCGCCCAAACGGGCAGTCCGACTCAACCGGCCGCCAATCCTCAACAAGCCGCCAAAGTTACCCAAGCCGCCAATTTCCAAAACGTTCAGCAGATTCAAAAGTCCAACAACTTCGAGCCTCTGGACAAGAGCTCCTCCAATACGCTCAAGGTCGGTACCTCCTACTCTACCAGTTCCTTCCTTTAGCTCTTCGCGTCATTTTTTATCTTTCTCTACGCTCAGCGCAATCCAAAGATGGAGTTGAGCAAAACGGACTTGCTCAAACTGTTGGGATACTTGGAAGGCGAGCTTCAAGCACGGGACATCGTAATAGCCGCACTGAAGGTCAGTATCTTCCGTTCTCGCGACAACCATCCGGCACGTTTTTTCCGAATTTTAGGAACGTCGTGTCTCGCGGTTAACTTTTCAGTCCGAGAAAATGAAGAATCTGCTGAGCTCGCGATATCGGAGCGGAACGTCCGATCCGCGCGTGGCACTGATGAGGGACGTGGCTATAGTGGGTGGTTCGATGATGGATTCCGACGGCAATCAGGTGGACCAGCAAGTAGCCAGTTTGGAAGCACTCGTGACGCAGCAAAGACGTACGCAATGCAGGATGGCCAAGGTCCTGAAGGATGCCGAGATAAGACACAGATCGGTAGGTTTCTAAAGATCCTACCCGGTCGTTCTGCGCTTCTCCTTTTTCGAGATTCGAAGAAACCAGGTAATAAATGAACTTTGCGTTTTCAGGTGATCAAGGAATTGGAGGAGGAGAAACGAAAGCACGAGCACGACACGGCGCAGGGTGACGACATAACGTACGGTCTGGAGAAGGAAAGAACACGTTTGAAGAAAGAGCTGGAACTGGAGCGTCAGGAGAAGAAGCATTTGGAGCTCGAGTTGAAGAAGGAAAACGACGCTCTCGAGGAAGAGAAGAATCAAAAGAAACAAATCGTTCTTCTCTTGTTGGCCGAGCGTAAAAAGATAATAATGAAGTACATAGAGGAGCGCAAACGTTCGGAGGATCTCGCGCAGATATTGAGCGAGGAAAAAGTCAGGATAGATTCGATGGCGGAGGGTCTAGAGGAGGAGAGTAAGAAGTCGTTGCAAATGGAAGCGGAGCTGGAGAAACAGCTGGCTCAATTCGACATCGAGAGGCAACAGTACAGGCAAGCGATCGCCAAAGAGGAGAAACGCAGCAAAGAGCTCGAGAGCGAATTGGAAAGACTCAAAGCGGAAATGGAATCGTGGAAGGGTTCGGGAGCGATCCGAGGAGTCGCGAGAGCCGTTGGGGGGACGCCTCCTCCGCCACCTGCGAAACCGGCCAATCTCATCGCTATGCCGACTTTGAGACCGGCCGGTGCTCAGGGTACGAGTAAGTCACCTTCGCGGTCATCACAAACTTTTCGGGATATCTTTGTAAAGCTCCGAGCGTAGAATATTTAAATATTATTTTCGTGATTCGTATCGGGGCGAGATGCGGGGTTTTCAGAAACGCGACATCCGGTACCTGATCCGGCACGGCTGACGAATTCTCCATTGGTTTTTCAGTGAAAGGAGCCGTTCTGGGAACGGGGACGCCGATGGTCAGCAGTAAAGTCGTTCAACCGACGGCTACGGTCACGAGTGTGCCCGTCAGTGGTCCGAGTACGTACTCTACCCCCTTATCTTCCATGTAACGGATGAAAAGAAGCAATGATGATTTTTGGTCCGATGCGTTTTTGACAGCTACGGGGATCGCCCGGTCGGTGACTCCCGGTCAGGCGATACGCGGAGTGGCTTACGGGGCGAGCGTGCCTCAGCAGGCACCACCGGCCGATACTTCCGCTCCCAACGAGGCACAGGTAATCCAACAACAACAACAACAATTCCCATCACATTCTACACTAATATAGAACCGAAAGAAAGAAACGGAAACATCGGCACCAAGTGCGCGGACCTCTTATTTATTTCCCTTCAGTCCGAGACCACGCCGCGACAAAAAATTATTCCGTTAAAAAATCTATTAGTAAATCACCGTTGCCATTTTTTGTCAACGTTCGATGGAGACGAAATCAGATCTAAACGAACCCAATCGAAAATCCAAACGAATTCGTTAAAACCCAAACGAACCCAAGCAACATGGTTCAAACTGGCATTTTATTGGCCATTGGCGCGTTATTCAACGTTCGATGGAAACGTCGCGATCCGTCTAGTCTTATGTTTCGATTAAACATTTTCCTAGCGTTTAAAGTGCGTTCGTCGCCAAACAAATTCTATACTCGAAACGTGTGTTATTAGTAATATTGTAACGATTATTATCGTTCGATTTTTTTTTTTTTTCGAATTTGCGTTCTGGATACGACTATTTTCGTGAGAGACGCGTGTATCGCGTATCGTCTTCCGTTGAGACCTTCTCGGTCGAACTGATTCTTCCCGTACCGCGTCCCAACCCAATCCCCGAGTCCTTTCGCTACTCCTCAATCGACACTTTTTGTTTCGATAAACCGCAACCAAATTAATACCTACGGACGAGTACACTTTGTTATACCGAATTCTGGAGCGTGTACATATGAATTATCATTATTATGATTATGATTATTATTATTATTTAGTATGTATGATTAATTAATTCCTTAATTAAAAACGTCGTACGCAACTCTCACTTCTGAGCTTTATTTACACATCTTACCTGCTTGCTCCTTGTATATTATTTTTTCACCTCACCCGCGGACCTTGCCCACGTGTTTCTTCACCTTTTTATTCCCGCGTGTGCTGGGTTATCATTCCTGATTTGCATACCAAATGGACACTCGCGATAAAGGGTTAACGAAACAAAGCAATAATGAAAATAACGATACGAAAAGAAAAGCCTAGTTGGAACGAGGTAAGAACGTACGTGTTTTTTTTTTTTTTAATCAAGCTTTGTTAGACGAAGAGGTGTGGGTGTACGAGATCCGGACTTTGGCTTCTGTCAGTAATACGCAGCGCTAAACAAAAAAAAAAAACATTCCCTGCCTGTGGAAGATGGGTTGGCTACGGCTTTTTTCCTTTTCGATTGCTTTGAAACTCGATATTCGTTGAGGAAGCGAAAAATCGTGTGTTTTGATAGAAAAAAAAATGTTGGATGGAATCTATGAATGGTGAGGTTTGCACGAACAGGAGGATTTCCAGCGCTGACGCGCTTCATTCCACGAAAGTTTGACGCGTTAATATACATGTATTGGAATTTACAGTGATCGAACGTACCCGAGGAAGTTTCGATTGCTACGCCAAAAAAAAAAAAAGAAAAATTTTTAACGACGCGGCTGTGCGTGGGCGCGCCGTTTGATTCTCGTTTTCTCAGGCGAGTGGAACGGAGAAGAGATCGTCGGGGAGCGTCGCGACGAATCCGACGGGAAGTGCCGTCAAGTTGGGAAGCTCGCCGGCTGTAATCGGAGGAACGACGAGCGCAGCGACGAGCAAGTTCCACGCTGGAACGGTGAATCCTCAGAGCGGCGGGGGTCAAACGATTATCGGAGCGTGTAGCCCACCGGTCGTTTCAGCGACGACCGCGACGAAGAAGCCGTTGATCTCTCGAGGCGTACCTCCTCCCGTTCCGCCGAACAAACCGGTCGTACCGCCGAAGAAGGAAGCGGCGGCTTATCTTCGCAGAAACGAGTCCGTCACCGTCACACCGGAGGCTGCCAAGTTCGCCAAGGTCCAACCTCCCGGTTTGACGGCGGTCGCTCCTCCGACCGTCAGTAACGCCGGCATCCTCGCTGGAACCAGCCCCCAACAATCCATCGCCGCGACACCCGCTCCTGCCTCCCTTCCCGCCACTGTTGACGAGTCCCGTCATCCGTAAAGGAAATATCCTCACCAATTATCGAGCGATGTCATCATCGCTATAGTTCCTGTTTCTCTGGTATAAAAGAAGATGACGACGACGAAGATGATGTTAATGACGATGAAGATGATGTTAATGACGACGAAGAATAATGACGGTTCGACAAGGAAACGCCGAACGAACCATGTTTGACGGAGATGAGCTCCGAATGGCGAAACTACCGGAATCGGATATAACGACGGCAGGAAGCAGGCAGTTGACGGAGAAGCTGACGTCGCCCGTCGACGGTGCAATTTCCACCTGGAGAAGCTTCGGAGAAATCGGCGATGAAGCGAAGTAGCAATAACGGGATTGCCAATTAGCGAGAACGAACTTTTCCACTAAATCCGATGATAATCCTCGATCCGAACGACGAATCGACGGAAATGTAGGCAATGATCGTCGAGTCCCAATAACGGGGGAAAAACACGCGGTCGCTTGTAAATAATTCCGCGCCCGGCAATTAGTCGATAAGTTAAACTCAGAACTTGGCATTGTTTCGTAACGATCACTCGATTTCCAAAGGTTTCCCAAAGTCGAGAGAAGTACGAGTGTATCGCGAGCTCGTTTCGTAGCTTCATTATTCAACCTCGAATCCCCGGAACTTTTCACTCGAAGGAAAAATTGAGCCTTCGTTTTCTTGAGTTTTCGAGTGGCCGAACAATCGCGTAGAGAAGTGCGACTCCTCATTATTTACGTTTCGACGTAAAATCGCGTTTATAACCCTGAGAAACGCGTTGTTCCATTGAAATTCTGCTGTTACCACTGCCGACAGTAAAAATCGCGCCGAAAACAGTTTAGAGCCCCGTAGCGCCCCCACGCGTTACTCATCCCTTCCCCGCGCAAACACGCTCGGTACTTAACCAATATTCGCGAGGGGGATTTACGATATCAAGCAAAAATGATAATCAAAGGATGGGAATAGTGACGTCACCTATTTCCGGTTCGCGATCTTTTTTTTCCCCAGTGAAAAACCTTTGTAAATAAATTGTTTAGACGTACTGTATCAAGGATAAATTACAGAGTCGTAAAACGCGCGTTAAGTTTTATCCGGTGCGAGCGTTACGCATCGCGAGTATTCCGCGGATACGTTTTTGTCATCCTCCGCCAAAGGGATTATCGATAGGCGCGTTACGCGGATTCACTCTTCGAACTGATTATCTTAGGACCGTATTTAAGGCTATGTGTGAGCGTGTGTGTGTGTGCGAGCTCTCTCCGCGTCCTGCGAGCGAAACGTTTCTCTTCAAAATTTAGTTCGACGGTTCGGCCGTTTTGTTTTTTCAATGTTTATTTTTTTCCATTGGCGAATAACCGACACTACTCGGTTTGGAAATCGATTACTCGATCGTTCTCGTTCGGTAGTAACTCGAGGAAAAACATGGCGTCTCGTGAGGGGTCTCGGAGTTTGATGGGGGACGTTAAAAAAAAAAATGTTTCGCTCGCGATCGCACGTCCGTCGATAGGAACGCGCACACGCATTCTGGGCTATCCGTAGTACGCGCAGTCTATTGTACAGTCTTCCAGAACTTTAGTTGAAACGAGCCGAAAAATGTCGACACGAGTAGTGAAAACCAAGGGAGAAAACGCGCGAATAACGCTAAAAGTGTGTATTCTCGTGAGCATCCAATTTAACGCCCGAATTCACCGGAAGTTGCGAACCGAGCGCGCGCGCCTTTCAATGCAATATCGAGACGACATAAATAATTGAAACAAAAGCGATCTCATTGTACCCAAGATGCGAAAAGTAACCGATCGAACATTTCCGAAGAGTAGATTCGAGGGTAAACTCTCGAACGTGGAGGC
Organism: Ophioninae sp. B BG-2022a; assembly: GCA_030522765.1. Classification (NCBI taxonomy): domain Eukaryota; kingdom Metazoa; phylum Arthropoda; class Insecta; order Hymenoptera; family Ichneumonidae; species Ophioninae sp. B BG-2022a. The sequence goes on from JAPYZJ010002561.1 coordinate 18,328, forward strand.
TGGGCATACTTGTAAATATGCATAATTTTGCAGTCGGGTATAAATCCTCCAAGGCTCACGCAGAGAAAACGCTTCCTTGGGTTTGATAACGACGATAATAGGGTCGATCGAATATCTTGATGAAGAACGAGGCGAAGCGAGAGTGGGAGGAGGGGGTGCGTTCGGAGGTGTATAAAACGCAATAGAGATCGATCGCAAGAGGGCATTCATCGATATCGCGCGTGATCGTTCACCTCTCCGTTTCGCATACATATTCGATTGCACATTTATCATCTCATTTTATTTACAATTATATATACGATTGCACAATAATCGGCAATAAATCACCCACGCATCGTCGCGACGCGTGTTTCTTTTCCGTCTGTCCATGCTTCGTCCTCTTTTTCGTATTCCCGAGGGAACTTAACCTCTCGCGGATCCCGAGCTACCGAGAGTTGCGGATAGAGTGTGCGGGTGAGACGCGATACAAGTGTCTTCACGCGTACGAAAATGCGAACTGAGGATCGAAGCGTGTGAATTTATGTGCGAACTTGGATGAACGAAGAATTGGGGAGAGTTGAAAAATGGGAGAAAGCGACCGACGGGAAAACGCCGAATTGTATCGTACCACCAAATCAAATATCTTCGGAATGTGAAAAGTATCAATAAACGAAAGAAGCAAAAAGTATATCCGTAAGATCGTTCGATAAAGAGAGCCGTGTTTATCCAACCTGACCCGCGTTTGCGTATCGATCGTAAATCGTAACGTTCGAGCTCGACAAGAACGACAAAAGCGGGGCGGGGGGGGGGGGGGGTAGTTGGCGGGGATGCGCGCGCATCGTTCTTACGCGAAGGTGCGCGATTGGTGAAAAGTAGTCGCCGCCGCGACCGTGAGAAGAAGGGAGCATCGGATTTCGCGCGAGCCAATCAGTGCCTTGCGATCCAAGAGACGCGAAGTAGTTGCGGGTTTTGGCGGTGCAGTGGCAGTGCGAGCGCGCATAAGGGAGCTTCCCCTCGTTGTCGTCAGGTACGAGGCGATAAGTTCGTGCTCGCGATATCCGCGTCCACCAAAAGTATCGCGGGGGGAAAAGAAAGTACGGAGAGAGCTCGAGAGAGATCCATCGCGTTCCCAGTTTCCTTCAAGCCGTTCGCGCGTTCGCTTCCGGTTTACGCGAAGAGAGAGAGAGAGAGAGAGAGAGAAAGAGAAAAAGAAAGAGAGTGAGTGCGAGTTTCGACGTTTCTCGCCTGTTTTTTTTTTCGTCTCCCGTCAAATCGTTCCCCCCTCTCCTGCCCGTCGGAAGAAAAACCGACACACCTAACCTCGTCAAGATATCGTGCCGCTTTTGTCAACGGTCTCGCGCGTGTGAGTCAAACTCGCGGAATAAAGCCAAAAAAAAACGTAAAAAAGAAGAGAAAAAAAAAGAGAAGGATTTCTTCGCGACGCAGTGTACATATTAAGTCTCGAATAAAAAAAAAAAGCGCGCGCGTGTGATAAGTAAAAGAGCGAGTCGTTATCGCGCTCGCAACGATCCGTGGATAACGATAAAAGTAAGCGAATTGTCGGTGCTCGGTGTTGCCAATCGTCCGAGGAGAAACCGAGAATTTTCAGGATGGCGTTCAACGGCGACGGACCACACTCGAAGAGACAGAGACTCGAGGAATCCGGCCACAGGGTGAGTCGACATCAACGAATATCAAACAAATGTTCGAAAAACGTGAAACTTTTTATATTTTTTCTCGAACGCCGAGTGACGTATCGCGAAGGCGGTGGTTGCGGCGTTTTCACCCAGGGGCGGTAACCTTGTACACAATCACCCCCCCTCCCCCGGGCTCGACGCGTTCTCGTAATTCTTTCACTCGCTTCCTTTTTTTTTTCCCCTT
>JAPYZJ010002562.1:0-20183 GCA_030522765.1 Ophioninae sp. B BG-2022a
AAATGAAAATTTCAAGCAGATAATGAAACAACAGCTTTGTGTGTGTGATTTCCAATGGTTGTATATAGGGGTTAGAAAAAGTCCTCACAATCGCCATTTGACAAATATATATATATATATATATATGCACGTGTGTATACGGCTAGCAGACATCTCTTTTCTCTTTCCTCCTCAGCGATCGTCTCTCACGGGCCCGACGAGAGACCGTGACGTAGACGCCGAACAATTTATGTAAAAGCATTCTAGGCATGATTCACGAACTAGTTCGCGGAGTATAGAGCCTTTTCTCGTGACCGCCACCGGGCGAGAGCTCGTATGATGCAGCTGTGGTGACCGCGGAGCAACGAGAAAGAGAGGCTCGGAGAAAGAGAAAGAGAGAGAGAGAGAGAGAGAGAGAGAGAGAAAGGACGAGGGTGGTCCATGGCATACTTTCATCCTCGTCATCGTCGCATGAGATCGAAACGGGCCCGAGAAACGGCCAATTTCAACGCGGACGTCCTGACACTTTCGAAATATTGAAAAATGATGTCACCGCACGTCCATCTCCGGGAACACACAACCTTCGAGGCTTGGATGACTTTTGTGTAGGCTCGGGATTTTTTTTTTTAATATTTCGTGCTTCAGGTCGATGATTTTTCTTCTCCCGTACTTCCGGTCTGGACAAGGAAAACTTGGTATTGTTGATCGTCTTTTTTGTCTGGATCTCGTCGTCGAGATCCAGATTCCGCTCTCGAATTGAGACGATTTTCGCTCGTGAAAAACACACAAGAAAACAGACCAAGATAGTGGGATGTTGGTTTTTCGCCTTGGGGAGCATCCTATTTGCTTTTGTCTTCATTGTCAGGGACCCTGGGATAAAGATAAAGAGGGGGAGAGAGAAAGATTGCTCTTTATCTCTCTCTCTCTCTCTTTGATTCTCTGGCTCTGGCTCTGGAACGAGAGCGAGAGAGAGAGAGAGAGAGAGAGAGAGAGATAAAGAGTTCTTCTTTCTCCAGAGAGAGAGAAAGAGAGAAAGAGAGAGAGAGGGAAAGGGAGAAAGAGCGCATCAGGGACGAGGTCGTGGAATGCACGGTAAACGGGTATATATAGCAAGAGTACAGGAAAACGGGTCTCGATCCAGCCTCTCAGTTGTACTACGTACATGAATGTTAGTAACCATCGTTGCACTACATATCGCGTCTGCATACACATTTATGCATTCTCACACCAATATATATATTTAAGAATGCGATATATATGCAGTATATTTACTCTCTCGTCAAGATTTGCCAGCCGGTTGTGAACGAGAGGGAAAGATAGATACAATCTGACGAGCGGTTGAATTGGGAGTGTACCAATGCTCGTGGGTCGTCATATATACGACGAGAACCCGCGAGTACACCTATAAACAGGGATAGACTAATAAAACGTTCATACCTTTATCGATATATACATAGAGGAGAGATAAAACTTTGCACCCGTAGATATCGCGAGGGCTTATCCACCCGTACACTTCTACGCACCCGAATACACCAAATAGATATTCCAGGCTAACGCCGTCTTTTCCAGCGCATTCTTCGTCCATTCTTTCTCGTAAGGACAAACATTCACCTGGAAAAACCTTCGACCCCTATGAAAACGAACTGACGTCGTTTTTCTCTTTTTTCGACCTTTTTTTTTCACGTGGAATCCCTAACGACATCTCGAGGGACGCGAGATCTTCGGAAACTTGCCCGATGACGCATCTTACGATACGAGAAAAAATACAATAGATAAATTCCACTAGGAAAGGCCGCTATTTTTCATTTCTCCAGGATGGTTTATTTTCTTCGGTGATGGCGTGTTGGACTTTTTGAAGGGTGACGAAAATTTTGTGAAATATTACACTACGTGGAAACCCTCGTGAAAAGTGTAAAGAGCATTTCTTCCGTGTTGGTTCGAGTCGTCTTCTCTCCTTTTGCCCATGTTAATTTTCGAAGAAATAGAAATACCCTGAATCGTACAAATTCCAACTACCTATGATTAAATAGAATTATATTAATCCGTACACATTTCCATTTTCCGGAAATGGAAATATTTCCATTTCTTCTTCTTTTTTTTCGCAAAGTATATTCCCGTAGCTTCGAAAAATGAATATTTCCATTTATTTTCGATTTTCCCAGACAAACATTTCCCTTTCCGGAGACGCGTCACTAATTCCTTGAATTTCCATTTGAAGCATCGAAAATTTTCATTTCCACGTTTCATTTCACATTCGATTTCTGAAGGACCAAAAAATGCGAAATGCACGTTCGTACGTTTCTCCTTGATATTGGAAGGTTCGACTCGACACGGAACGTCTCGTACTCCCGTATAGTTCGTGTACACGCGTAGTACATTATTAGAGCCCCGGACTCGTGCTTGTACAGCTCGCAATTCATGAATGTTAAATATTCACTTGGCTTCAACCGGGCATTAGTTTACATCTATGTACGTGTACGTGTATAACTCGATTTAAACATGATCCCTCTTTCTATACACTACGTTTTATACACATATATATACATATAGATAAATACACATAAAATACGTGTACACGAGTGCAAAGTATGAATGCAGATTTTGCAGATTGCATGCACACGTCGATCTACCATAGTGCAACCAATAAATATACACACACGCGCGCACACACAAATATATATATATATATATATATATAAGCAAGCTTTACACAGAAGAGAGAAAATGGAGAGAGGATGGACGATGTATTTCGTTAATAGCTCGCATATGCAGGCAGATGTTGAATGCACCGGGGGCAGAAATCGTAAATCCTCATTATACATAGATATGTATCGCGTAACACGAATATGCACACATAAAAACAGACGTACAGACGGGGTGGACCGGTGCGCTAGGTGTTAAGGCACAATGTGCGAGTACCAGTGTGACGATGCACTTAAACGCGTACCGGGTAGATATCGCGTCTGCTGAAGCACTTCCCCTCTTGTTCCACCGCCCTTTTATCCCTGGTTACCCAGGAGAAAGATCGCCCTCGCGAACACCGGAACAGGAAGAGCGTGCAGAAGAGCAGGTACGAGAGAAGGTCCTAACGATAGGAAAAAAGAAAGGGAGGATTGTGGAAGGGAAAGGGCTGAGGGAGGGCAAGGGGGAAAGGGGAAAAGTGCAGGAAGAAATGGAGGAAGTTGGAGAAGAATTTTGAAAAAGGTTAACAAAAGAAGAAAAGTGGAATTTATAAAAAGAAAAATGATGAGAGTGGAAATAAATTGGAAAATAATTTAAATACGAGAAAGGAAAAAAAGTATAAAAATAAATATAAAATGTAATCAGAATGATAAGGAGAAATAAATTAAGCGAATAATTAAATAATTATATGGAAAAGGAAAAATAATTGGAACGAAGAAAGAATTTAAATGAAACAGAAATGAAAAAGTTAAAAGACGTCGAAAAAAAATGAGTACAGTAGAGATAAATTTAAAAAAAAGAGTTTGTACAAGATAACGAAAAGAATTATGTGGAAACGCAAGGATAACGTTCGAAACGAAAGAATTTTAATAAGTAAAAAAAAAAGAGACTCGTATGATGCGGAAGATACGAGAAGAAAGAAAAGCATGTAAAAGCGAAAGCAGGATCGAAAGAGAAGGTGGTGGGAGAAGGATTAAAGAAAAAGCAAAGAAACCGGAAAGAGGAATTTAAAAAAATCAATAAAAAAAAGAAAACCGAACGAATAAAACAAAAAGAGGAATCGAGACGATGACGAATGCGCGAGGAGTGAGAGGGACACTCACAGAAGAGGGTGTAGGTGTAGGGAGAAAGGAACTAATGAAAAAAAAAAACCAAGTCGAGAGACAGAGGAAGAGGAAGAAGCAAACAAAAAAAAAGTTGAAAAACACGTAATGTAAAAAGAACAAAAATGAAGGAGGATGAAACGAGAACGAGGATAAAAATAGAAAGCGGAGGAGGAAGAAGAGAAGGAGGAGGAGGAGGAGGAGGAGGACGAAGGACGAAAAGGCAAAAGGGGGGTTGGAGCAACGATCGACAAAAAGAATAAAGAGGAAACAACGAAGAGAGCGCAGTCTTTCCGATAATACGCGAAGAAGAGACGGAGAAGAACGATCATACGAACAAGACGAAGAGACCACGAGGAGGATCCAGCCTCAGGACCGAAAAGAAGAGGAACTCGCGAGAAGACACGCGTGGAAGAAAGGAAGAAGAAACTTGGGATGGGAAGGGATGCGAGTGAAATGTCGGGAATGCCTGCCGTCCCACTACCAACATCACCACCGCCAACCACATATCCGTCGTCTCTCCTAACCGGTGGGGAAAACCGCCGGGACGCACGCGCGCGCTCTTTCGACTCATACTGTACCTTTTACTACACAACGTGGGCTCTCACTCGCTTCGACTCTCCTTGTAGCTTCGAAAAAAAAAAACAAAGATAGCGAGAGAGAGACAGAGAGAGAAAGATGTGTATATATATATATATATATATATATATATACATATATAGAGAGATAGAGAGAGAAATAAAAAATAAAAAATCGGTTCGGAAAGTCCTCCTGGCCGACTAACCGGTCGCGGCTCGACATTCGGTTTTTGCATTTCCACGGGAACGGTTCGCGACGCGGTTTTCGCGACTGGAACTCGCGCTAGACTGAACCTATAAACACGAGTCCGCGGCTCTCAGTGGCGGCGCTAACAATCGCCGTTTTTTTTATAATATTTACATGCACCCGTTAAGTGTTGCGTATAAACCGATTTGTGCCGGTGGACCTATCGATACGGACTCTCACGGGTCACGTGTGCTTGCCGATCCCCCTTAACGATACAACGTTTTGCGAATAGGTATATTACACCCCTTAATCGTTCAACGTATATTGGATCGATGCGGGTTTATATGCTTGTATACATATGCATGTGTCAACTTATGCGCGTGTGTGTACATATGTATATGTACTACTTTGAGCAGAAGTACAGATTGTCATGTTTACTTTGCCTCCTACTATGCTTACTTCATTTCGTTTCGTCTATATTGAGTCTAACTCACAATCCGCTTTTGAAGGGAATGACAATTTTAATTAATTTGTATCTTGCTATTATTTTTATTGTTATTATTATTATTATTATTATTATATGGAGAAAATAATATTAATTAATTTGAATATTGTTACTGTTAGTTTCGATGATTAACTTTTTCAAAAATATTTCATTCGAGTTGTCCATCTTTAAAAGTTTAAAGATAGACAGTTACCATAGTACAAGTAACTTTACAACATTAAAAATAAATGTCGAACAAATCGATTTGTTTATTCCGGCGTAAATTTTCTACTTTTTGCATTAATTGATATATCATTTATAAATATTTGGTGCGAAACAAAATGTCCACATTTATCAATAATTTCTATTACGATACGGAAAATGTTAATGAATTTTCGGAGAAAATGTACGATTGAAAAAAAAAGGGTTTTTAAAAAAGTTGGACCGATCGGGAGAATCAACGCAAATAGGGAAAGGTAATTTTAGACGGAACGATTTCGATGCCCTATTGGCTATGAGCAGGTCCGGTCTATTCGAGGACGGTCGTCGAAGGCAAATGTCATCAAAATCAACTTTCCCCATATCCGTGTATACGTACAAACGCGTGCTTCTGAATTGACGGGTATTCTCGCACGCGAGTGTGGAGGGGGGGGGGGCGTGCACACGGACGATTCGAGGGACTCCAGCGAGGATAGAGAAGACGAGAGTGCGGTATATAGGCTTTTCACGGACTCGGAACCAACGAGAATAGAACTCTCCGCTGCGGAGCGGCGGGTGTACGGACGGGAGATTGAGCGGGCGTTTTTAGTTTGAGATACAGAGCGGGAGCGACTCGATCTCCGGGGTGCCGCATAAGAAAAGAGAGACGACCAACTTTTTGATCGTACGTCGTGGAGCGCACGCGGTTTCGTCCACGACTCGAAAATTTCGACCGTCGTATCCGAGTTGTACGAGTTTCTCGTTTTTTCTTTTTTTTTTCGAATTTCGTTTTGCAATTTTTTGACGTTTGATTGGATTTTCGATATTCTTCTTTTCTTTTTTTTTCGTATTTTTGAAATTGAATATTTGTGACGAGATCGCGAACGTGCCAGACTTGGTTGGGTTTGTTTGGGTTTGCTGCGAGAGAAATCATTCGAAATATTTTTGTTTTGTTTTTTTCCTTTCGTCTGTTTCCGGCCGTTGTTTCGAAGAGGCAGAAAAGATATCGTGATTACCCCGGATTGACGGAGATACAGTGAGGAGACACTTTTACTGACGTCGAGAGTTCTTTGTTTCGACGGTTTTTTTTTAATTCGCGAACGGTATCACGTTCGGTAAACCGACGTTTCATCCTCGCTTCGATTCATCGCCGAGATTGAGTGATGGCGCAGCTGATTAGCGTCAAATTGGCCCGCTTCGATGGCTCACCTTGGGGCTTTCGACTTCAGGGTGGAAAGGATTTTGGCACTCCCCTCATCGTACAAAAGGTAAAAAATTTGATTCTTTTTTTAAATACTTTTTTTTTAATTATTTTTGGTGGAATTGACAAAACAGGTTTTTCAGTGATCGTACAAAAGTTAGGGAACACTTGGAAATTCTGAAAGGACTTTTTATTACGAAAACCTTTTTGTTTAAAAACAACATTAATGTAATCATAGGTATACGATTATTTATCGGATTTAACGTTATTTATGTTTATTCATTTTTACTCGTTGATTCTTTTTGTTTATTGATATATATTGTATATCTATAGCAATAAAGCAATTATTTTTACTTTTAACTCACGCTCGTTTATTTATTGTTTAATTAATGATATAATTAAACAATAAATAAACAAGCGGAAGTAAAAATCGATATACCGAAAAAGTAAAGAACGGATGTGCAATCATTCGTATTGGCTCGTGTGAGCTAACGGAGTGCATACGGAGTGTGAATGAAAAATTAACGATTCATTCATCGACGAATCGTGCTACGATCGATTGACGATTAATCGAAATTCTAATCTCGTTTTTGGTACGAGTCAATTGCAATGGCGATGCGAGTGAACGTGGATTGGTGAAAAGTTGATTGAATCGAATGCTCAAACAAACCCAAACAAACCCAAACAACCCCAATGCAAATTACCCATTCGATCGGCAAGTTTAAGGGGCATGAATAAAAAAAAAACAAACCCAAACAAACCCCATGCGAATTACCTATTCACTCGCGATGATCAAGGGGTAAAAATCCATTTCGAAATTCTGCAGGATTAATTGGTGAATCACGACCTCTGGTGATCTATAAATTCTGATTGGATAACTGGTCAGCTGTAAAGAAATACGGGACCGTCGCCGTTTCGCGCTAAAATAATAATAATAATGATAATATGAATTATTGATCGCCGTACGTCGCGATGACGGGGCTCTTGATCCTAATGATTTTCGGAAATGTTATTTTGGCATCGCGAGGATCGCGGGGAAGCGAATTTACGAAGAAGCATCTTCCAAGCCAGGCACTGAAGAGGTAGAGGAGACCAAGATGAAGAAGAGTATAACAGAAGCGAGTGTGTTCGAAAGACTATCTCGCACACACGAATATCCAACGAACGAGTAATAGTTACGTAACGAGTCACGTTGAAAGCCAAATTTCACGCGCATCGACAGAAATCGTTGCCAACTAAACGTTGATGCTCGCGGGCTCCCTACGAGGTTTGGCAGGATCTCTCAGCTCTGGTAATTCGAGATGGGTATATAGTTACGGAAAAGCGTTTATTCGATTTTTTATAGAGACGATCGGAGCTCTTTCGATTCTCATGAATATCTTTTCATTTCCCATCGTTTTCGGGTTCATTTCCTCGCCACTTTTTTTCAACCCAAACAAACCCAAACAATCTCACCATTTATTTCGTTGGGGATTTCTCATCGGTTTCGTGAAAGCCTTCTTTTTAGGTCTCAACGAAATTCGGGACGGAATAATCGCTGGGAAAATGTAAAAAAAGACGAGCGCTGCGAGGCGCACAAATATCTGACGTTTCGATGCGGATTTAGATACGAGCTGCTCGCGAGACAAAAATATTGCTCGTGGGCAAACAATTTTCTTCGTTTTTTTTTTTGACTGTCTGTCATTTTGTTTTTTTTTTTTTGTTTTTTTCGTAACGCAAAAATGTAAAGCGCATTTTTGTCGCGTTCTTTCGCGACAGCTGTTCACTCCGGAGTTTCGAACGCCTTCGAGCTCCTTTTGGATTTTTGTGCTCGAAAATTAATTTTCTATGTTAATTCGGTGTCGATTCGAAGCCTTCTCGAAACTCGATCAAATATTTGACGAGAGTACAAACTACGAAACGGACTTCCAGCTTTGAGGAAATATTCATTAAGTAGCGAAGAGTGAACGTCGGTAAAGGCCGAGTCGAGAACGAAACGGCGCCTCGAGCACAGAGGAAAATAACAATCGCAACGAATATAGAAATCAATTGGATATCCCGATTTTTTAAATGGGAAAGGGCACAGTTTTTTATTACTTCATTGCCAAACCCAAACAAACCCAAACTCAAACAAATAAAAATCACAACGAACGTAGAAATTGGATATCGCAAACAAATCCAAACGAGACGCAATTTTCTCAGCCTTTCCTTTTTCGTTGTACCGATATTGCTTTTTTTTCACAATGTAACGACACAGTTTCTTTGGCTTTGTTTGGGCTAACTGTAAACCCAAACAAACAAACAAACCCAAATGAACCGCAGTTTTCTCAACGTTTCTTTTTTCGTGATCGATTTTGTTTTTTTCACATCGTAGCGACGAAGTTTGTTTGGGTTCGTTCATGTTAGCTGTAAACCCAAAAAAGCGCAGTTTTCCCAGCGTTTCTTTTTTCCTCGTTGTGTTTTTTGTTTTGTTTTTTGATCATCGTAACGACGAAGTTTGCGCTCGAAATTTCCCGCGGTCGCGAGAGAGCGTTATAGACGACGCGCTCGGTAATCCGAGGCAAATTATTTGGGTGTTCTATTTCGAGAAGGTGCCTTTGCGAAACTCGCGAGCCGGGGCCAGACCCCGTACACGACGCCTCTCTCGCGAGAGAGTCTTGCTTCTTCCTGCCCGCGCTCGTATATCCACCGCGAAAATAAATTTTACACTTCGTCCCACCACCACCCCCCCTCCCCTCCCCTCTCTGTCTTTCTCTCTTTCTCTTCTTCATCTTCGACGTCTCAGCTTCCAACCGTTTTCTCTCTCTCTTTCAGAATCTCTACATTACTCGATCCCTCGCGAACTCCTCCTACGGGAAATCCGTGCTTCTCGACGAAAACATGACCGATCTCTCTTGAACCGACAGAACCCACTCCTCCGACCGAATCGCCGTTTCAATCACGGCTGTTACGTCTAACCGTTCGAATACACCGAGTACCGAGGCCGTTGCGATTCATACGATTCTCTCGAGAGGAAAAACAATTCAAATTATTTTTATCCAGCACGTGTGGAAACAATGATGTTGCAATGTTGTAGACTTTTTGGAAAATCCTCGGAGAATTGTTTGTTTGGGTTTGTTTGGGTCTCCGAGAGGAGAAATAATTTCAACTATTTTTATCCAGCACGTGTGGAAACAACGATTTTGTAATTGTCGACTTTTTGGAAAATCCTCGGAACATTGAAAAGTTGACGACACGACGATGATCTGTTTTTTTTGGAAAAAATAGCAAAGTTAAAAATTGATTGGGAAAATGGTAAAAACTGTGTAAGAAAACCTACAGGCGGTAACAGAGCCCAAACAAACCCAAACGAACGTGTAAAAGCTACGGAGGAAAATATCGGGCTTTGAAAGATGGCAAACGCTAAGGAGGATAGCAGGCTGTAAAAATATTGCAAAATTTGTGAAGAAAAATATCGAGCTTTAAAAAAATCGCACAAACTACCAAAAAAATGGTGGACTTTATAAACAAAGATAAGAGTGGCAATAAACCCAAACAAACCCAAGCGACGAAAGTTTAAACTCAAAAGAAAAGTGAATGTATTTGACATAGGAGTACATAAAAAAGTAAATGTCTCAGCCAACATATTTAACGTATTAGGAGGGTTCATTTCGAACTTGAGGAAAGGTTTGGACGAAGTAATTTGGGATGGCGATATATTTATACTTGACGGGGTTTTACACGTGTCAACGATCCATTTTGCGCCGACCATTGCCAACTTTCACTTGATGGCTTACAGACCAGCCTGTACTTCGTTGCACAATGAGAGGAAAATTAAAAAGAACGAAAACAAAAAAAAAACCGTGATGCATTCTAACGTTTGCAAGTTTCGCATATGTATGGGCTCTGAGAAATCGTCGAATTTGCAAGACTAATGTACAGTCGCATTATCGACGCGTATATACGTACCATTGTCACCGTATTATCTCTACTGACGACCGCAAGTAAATTCCATAACGTTTATGCGATTGGCGACGCTTCAGCGATAAGTGATAAGAAACGAACACTTTTTTTTCTACCAAGCTTGGACGACGGTTCAAACGCGCTCGTAACGACGAAACGGAAGTGGAGACCCAGTTAAACAGTACAAGCACTTTTAGTATTTTAAAATACAATATAACTCTTCTCCTGCAAGAATTTTACAAAAAATAACAATATTCTATTAATTAAGGACACTTTTCGATGTTTCGGAGAATATTGTTTTTTTGCAATATATCGATAAATTTGTTTGGGTTTGTGTGGGTTAATCGATTTTTGTTAATTAAAAATGTTAATGTTAATTCACAATGCACTTTACGGAAAAAGCACATTTTTTCTAACGTGAATATTCAATTATAAAATTTAATATCAACACCAAAAAAAAATTGTTTTCCTTTTTTTTTCAAAGTGCTTTTTGAAAAGACGAGCTTTTCACGCTCGTAATTCGCTCGACGATAAGATTGAATTTTTTTTTTTTTCAATTAATCTCGACTCTGTCGTATCTCGATCGATCGATTGACACACGATTGACACATAAATTAGCACACGATCATGAACTGGACATTGATCGCTGACTAGACCTTCACCAAATCAAAAAAAAAAAAAAAATGCTCAGAATTTCGAGCAATCGTGCGATTCTTTATCTCGTTCGTGAATACACATATATGTATACGTAGGTACGTTCGCCTTCACATATGTACCTATATATAAATATATTTATGGAGGAATTGGCATTCGAAAAATTCGTAGTACGTAATTTCGATCGATGGTCGTTGGTGAATCGTCGAGCAAGACTGTGACGCGTGCATCGCGTATGACGCATCGTATATCCAGCGCATAACTTGGAAGAATTTACTCCCGTGGGCCGGGTTGTGTACTACGTGACGGGAAAGCGTTTCCTTTCGCCATTCATGAATCGCAGGATCGATCTATTCACTCGAAGCGTCATCGAGGCAATTCTCAAGGGAGAGGGGGCTGCAGGGAGCGAGGGAGACAGAGAGGGGAAGAATCGTTTGGGTAACCCAAACATCGAATACGACGATTCATTTTTACATTTTTTCGTTGACGAATACGACATTTGCTTTTTTTATCCAAAGTGATTTTTTTTTTTTCAAGTAGAATTTTATACAAAGAGTTTTGTTAAGGTATTCGTCATTAACAATTACGTTGAGATTGTCGGCGCTTCTTTCCGCGTGTGAGGTTGTTTGGGTTTAAATTGAATTTTGATTGGATTTCAAACTCATAGAAAAGAAAGAAAATTCGGAGAAAAGAAAAGAAATACAAACCCAAACATACCCAAACACGCTCGTACGAAAAAAATTCAATTTAAACCCAACGAAACCCAAACAAAGGAAAGAGAATTCAAAGAAAAAAAAATGCAATTAAAAGCCAAACAAACTCCAATGAATTGTTGCAAAAAAATTCCGAGTACCAAAAAAAGAAGCTTCCGTATTTTTTTTTTCTTTATTTATCATACAAACGGATGTGCCCTTCAGAATCGAGGACGAGGAACAAGACTCGATCGGTTGACCACCACCTTCGATAAAGTGCCCCGATCGTCTTTATATCTGACTGCGCAACGAAGCCGATTCGAGACCAGAGGTCAAGTATATAATCGAGATCGGTATCTCGTGCGGATCGAGGAACCGAAAGAAAGATCGTGGTCCCGTACCCCAGGACACACAAGCGGTTTTGTCCACTTGGCTTGTAAAGTCCCGAAGAAAAACCGACCGATCTACCGGTCGCAAATCGATCTCGAGAGCATGTTCGAGATCGGCTTTTTTGCCTATGCACCGGTGGCGAAGCTTTTGCAAGAAAGGAAGGGAACCCATCGGAGGGAAAGAGAGAGAGAGAGAGAGAGAGAGAGAGAGAGAATCTTGGCTTTAGGGACGTCTATAAGCGGTATCCCCCCTCCCTCAACACGAGCTCACGTTTTCGCGATAGCTATCGTGTTTCGTTAATCGAACGATCGTTCAAGATCCTCGAACTCACAAGCTCGACTCCCCTCAACTCGACGTTACAGAGGAAAAAAGATGTTTCGAAACTATTGCGATATGCATGTGTAGCTTTGTGTGGCTCAAACCTAAAACCCAAAATATCGAGCGTCTTTACAAATTTTGGAGAAACACAAGTTTCACCCAATTTTGAATTTATCGGTTGCATGGTATTCGAGATTTTATTGTAAACCGAGGTAAATGTGAGAACCAGGTTTTTTTTCTAAAACTCGTTTTAAATTATGTTTTTCTAAAACTCGTTTTTATTCTAAACTTAGAAAAAAAAATTTCGTTCGATTGTTTAGAAATTGATCTCAATACGTTACAAATTAGCAAATATTGGGAATTGGAAAATTTCCTCTTAAGAGTTTTTCAGATTCATTGATTAAAAAAAAATTAACGAATATCTATGTTTTTTTTTTTCGAAATTCAAAGTTCGTAGATATAATAAATCCTCGAAGTTGAAAGTCGTCGAATCGACCTTTCCTATATACATATAAAACAGTGGAGATAATCGGGGAAGCCACGAGCTAATCGCTGCACGACTATCTAAAAAGCGAGTGACTTAAAATACACGAGTACTTAATGTCGATCGAGGACAAAACGTCCACGTGCTTTACAGGCTCTCCCAGTGATATTTATCTCCGCAATATCCTTGTGACCTCGCCGATAAATATACGCGTTGATTTTTCATTTTTTTCACATTTTTAATCTGCCAGCTCAGCTTTTCTCGTATCGACGTCGAGGCCAATTTGCATCGTGTAAATATAAACGTACGTGGAAATATAATGGATTTTTTGTTTTCCTCAAGCACATCGATAATGCGAAAATGTTAGAAAGAATAAAAAAAAGAGGGGCCAACTACTCCGCGATTGCCCCGTGTGAATTGGTATAACTAATATAGAAATAACATAAATGATGATCAAACAAAAGTAACAATAAATATAAAAATAAATGAATAATACATTTTAATTAATAGAAATAATGATAGAAAAAAACTTTGCCAAATAACCGTGTCTTTTGATAGCAATGTTCACAATCGCCGATACCCAAACCCACGAGCGATTTTCTTCGCCGGTCCATTTTGCCCCACCTTCTTGTACCGTAGTAATTTCTATTGGTCGTTCTATCTCTTTCCCTCGCGTATCGAGGATTCTCACAGCTTGTTCTCTGTCAACTCCGATACTGCCAATGGTACATTATACACTTTGGTATCTCACAGTGAGCTAATCGACGATCCGTGTAGTCGGTCTTAAGGGCCTATACGTGCACGTGCGTCTACGCAACAGTCAAGAGCGAGACGGAGAGCGAGACATTCGCGATTACGAGGCGTGGGGGAGCCAAAAAAATCAAATGAAAATAAATCGACTCGAATAAATCAACGAAATGCTATTCACAGAGGAAGTGCGTGAGACAGAAGCGAGGGAGAGAGAGAGAGAGAGAGAGAGAGAGGCGGAAAAAAGTATTTCGATGACGATGGCGCCAGACGCCACTCGAATCGTTTCGTCTTTACGCTTCCTCCAATTCCGTTGCACACGACAAGTTCGCTAAACCGCATAATATACATATACGAAAATGATATAACAATAATAATAATAATAATAAAAGCAAAACGAGTTGGCAAAAAATCGTGACGTATCTACTCGCGAATGATCGTTGCCAAAATTGACTCGTTCGTACTCGTGCAACACGCCACACATGTTGCAGACGAGCAAACGTGACGTCTTAGAAACGTCGTCACTTTACGACCCGGCAATCCAGTGATCGTGACGAGGAACCTTCTCTCTCTCTCTCTCTCTCTCTCTCTCTCTCTTGGATTCCACTTCGACCATCTTCGATTATCTCCATCTCACAATTTCGTTGTTTTCATTGATTTTGTCAAAATTATCATAATTATATATTTAGTTATTATTGTCGACATTATAATAATAATGATTATTATCATTCTTATTGTTCAAATTGATTATGCTGAAGTTTTCTCAAGTTATTAATTTCTTATTTCTTTTTTTGTTTGAAAATCATGTCTAAAAGATAATAAATTGTGCCATCATCATCATCATCATCTTCCAATTAGCACGGAGACGCGCGTTATTCAGCCCCGGAAATAGGAAAAAACAATAGGAATTGGAAACGGTGGAACAAGTTTGTTTGGGTTTGGGTTTGGGTTTTATTGGGAGATAGGGAGATGGGGAAAGAGGAATGGGATTGAAAACGGTGGGAGAAGTAGAGGCATAATCGGCACGCGGATGACGAGGGCGCCCCGGTGGTCTTTATTTTGCAGAGTGCAGATATTTTAGCGTGGGCGATTTGGCCGGGCTTGTTCACTAATACGAGCACATTTGGATGCGACACTATAAAATCGAAGCTCCGCTAATATTCCGAGCGGAGTGGCCAAGGATTATGCGAAAGCTTGCACACGGTACTAATATGTATATATATATATATTTGAGTGTGTAGGCGAGCTCGATGCGCTATAACGTTCTGCCTCAAGAGCGTCTCCTTTTGCGCATTCCATCCGCCAAGTGTTCACAAATGTATGCGAATGTCTCGTTCGTATAACGTTCCTGAATTATTGGAGCTTTCTTTTTTTATCGGAGTGAGAAATCGAAGAAGCGTCCGTGTGACGAGAGATATTTGAGGCAATTGGGGGATGTTGAAAAATCGCCAAAATTCCTGAAGAGGAATTATAGTTGCCGACAGAATAATGCATGAATTATTTTAGATTTTGACACTGAATAATTCAGAAAATTTACCCAATTGGTATTGGCAAACCCAAAACAAACCCAAACGAAACGAATGAAAGTGAACCATCGCAGATTCGAAAAATATTACATCGTAAAATTTACAAACAATTTATTCATACATTATTATAATTATTGTAGTTTATAATTAATTGTATTGTAATTTATAAATATATTATATTGTACTTGTAATTTATAATTATTTGTAAAACTTTGAAATAATTTATTTATAAACTATCTTCAAGGTTTATACAATAATAGGTACCCCACATTTGGATAAACATTTTTTTATCGTCTTTACGAGAGAATACGCAATTCCTCGATTCGTGCAAACTTGCAACAAAATTTTCGTCCTTTTCGATATTTTTTACTCCTGTAATGATAAATACGACTCGGTCGGTATTCCTTCGGGTTGGTAAGCCCTGGAGTGTCCAACCTCGTATTTTCATGAATCCTATCTGGTTTCAACGCTCGACACGTAAGTACGCCCAGCTTCGTCGCCCACTTCCGGTCTTTTGCAACGCGAGCGTTTTAGTGCGTTCGTTTTCTGCTGCACTGGTGCGCGCTGAGTTCGCACGCTCTTCGTTGTTCCTGGCAGTTGTACCCTTTCGTTCGATACTTTCGGAGACTTTTTCACAAACCCAAACATACCCAGATGAATCGCGAAAGTTGCGATAATTCGAATTGGGCGAGTGAAGTATCGACGGCGAGTTCGAAGTTTAGGTGAGTCGGGAGTCCGTGAGGAAAAGCCCCGGCTCCGGGGGGGGTTATTAATAGAGGCCGAGGCCCGGTGTGATCGGACGCGTACGCGCCGGCGGGCTTTCCGAAGAGAAGCTTCACTCTCCCGCGGATATAAAAATACCGGGGAGCTTTTATTTCGTTGCGAGACGAAATCGGAGAGAGAGAGAGAGAGAGAGAGGGGGGGGGGGGGTTCTTTCGTCCCTGCGAGCGACGAAAGAAAATGACAAAAAGCGAGCGAGAAAAATAACTCACCGAGGAGAGAGGAAAAATGAAGGAACGAAAAAAAATGTAAAAAGATGTACGTAGGCGTGTACAAGGATTTTGGGCGAGTTACGCGAGCCACGGACCTCCCCGTGTTCGATCGTTCCGAGAATTTAACGAAGGGAGGCAGCGAAGAGAGAGAAGATGACGAAGAAGCGCGCCTCGCTCCATTTGTCTCGCGAAAGCGTCGTTTCTTCGTCCACGTCGACGAAACTTGCCGCCGCCGACGAGCCCACACCCGGGGACCTTCATTCACGCCAATAAACGTTTCACTGTTTACCGATATGTAACACGATCCACGGGGAAAAAGCGTCCGACGCTGAATCTTTTTCCGGATCACTCGTGAGCCACTGTTCCACTGTGAGTGGCTGGTGGATCAACGAGCGAAAGAAAAGTCCCACCGAGATTCGAGGCGGACCATAAAAGTCTCCTCTGCTTCTTTTTCGTCGTCTTTCTTCTTTTTATTTGGATACACGTTTTTGGAAAGTAGACATATTTTTAAATGTTTTTTTTTTTGTAGAAAAAAAGCTTTTGCCAAATTGAATAAAAGTAAATAAATAAGTGAAGCAAAATGAATAAAAATAAAATTCGGCAAAGACGAGGATCGGGTCGATTTCTAGTACGTTGTACCAAAAATCCAAGTATTTTTCTTCTTTCGGACTGAAAAACTCAAAGCCAAACAAACCCAAAGAAAACCGCGGTATTTTTCTTCTTTCGGACTGAAAAAATGATAGATAGGTATACCAGGTGCGAGGTTCGGCGAGGAGAATTCATGCCAACTCTCTTTCTCTCTTCATCTGCCTCTGTCTTCGAGATTTGTGCAGTCCGCGCACGTTTATAGGAGAGACGAAAGAGCTAAACGTTCCGGCGCAACAAGCTCATTGCTGTGACGCGCGCTCGCCTCTTTGGATCTCTAATAACGCGTGTGCCCGTGAACTTCTCCCTCTTCACGGGCGCAAACGCACTTTGCCTGCGGCGGCTGCGATCCCGCAAAATCTACCGAGGCAACTCAGACCAGAAAGAGACGCGATACGTTACGTTATACCGACGTTACTTTGAAACTAGATTTCGACATAGTTTCTGCTTTCAAAAGACGACCGTGTGTGTCCGTTTACATATATATCTGTGAACCATTTATAAGAAGACAAATTTACACTTTAGTTATCTCCTAGGATTACCGAGTAGAGCTTAAAAGCATTCGCAAAATCAACACGACCTCGTCATTTTCATAACCTAGTTTTCTCACCGGTCGTTACGTTTTTTGTTTTTGAAAAAACATCTTTTTCGATAAATAAAACTTTTGGAAATATTCTAAAATACTTTTTTTAGTTAAAAGTATTTATTATTTTCACAATGGCAAAGTGAATGAAAATAAACGATTTTCGGAAGTTTGCGAAATTCCATTTTTATTTATTATTTTTCACTTATTTATTTACGTCTATTCAATTAGACAAAGAGAAAAAAATAAATGCTTTTTCCTGAGAACGAAGCCTTTTTTTAGATAGCTCTTCAGGTAACATTTTAAATAGTATATATCACATTTTTTTCTAAAAAACCATTCTAGAATATTTCTAAAAGTTTTTTCTTCTTGTAAAAATGTATTTCCAAATAAAAACTAAAATAGAAACAAAACAAATAAAAATGCAACTGCGCAAACTCGAGGTCCATTTAATTCTTTTTCACTTTGCCAAAGTGAACAAAAAAACAAGAAACAAACGATCCTAAAATTTGCGCAATTTTCGGCTCGCTTGTTCGCGGTACGAATTCATGGTCGCGTACGCCAAGTCATCGAGGCGACCATCGGTCTCTCCAAAAAAAAAAAAAAAAGGTTTAATGGCTCGTCAAATAACAATTATCCGAAAGCGCAAACGTCTCGTTCCTCAAGCGAGAATACGAAAGAGATCTCCGAAGATTTTTCCCGCGGCGTGCGTCACTCACGTTTCTTTTCGAGTGGCTTATGGATCGCATCATCTCTGTCCACAAGAGTCGCGCACACACGTGTGCAAATGTTAATGACAAACAGTAGGATTTTTATTCTTTTTACGATCTTTTTTGCCCGAAACCCCCTTTCCCCAACCCCTCCCATCATTTCCCCCTCACCCCCCTCTGACCCATCATTTCTCTGCAACCGAAAGAATTTCTCTTTTTCTTTTCTCCTTGTCTTTATTTCTCTTGTCCTCTGATCGCTCGTTATATTTTTCTTTATTTCCATTTTTTTTGTCTTCTTATTCCTTTGTGCATCAAGGTCATTCAAGTACAATCATTCTTCTCACCGATGAATCGCCACTTTTTTTTATTTTTATTTTTCTTATTTCTTTTTTTTACGAATTGATACAACAAAGAGGCTAAAAACTTGGTCGTCGCGAAAGAGCGCTCGTACGTGTGTTTACTTAATTATTTAAACATTGGAGACGAACGCTGTATGGGAAGCGGAAGAAAAAAACGTGAGTGAGAAGAGAGGGGAGAGGGCTTATATTTCGAGCCAACAGCGTTTCTCTTCTCCACCCCCCCCCCCCCGCCCCGCCGGCAAGGGAATTCTTTATACCCAACGTCGTTTCGATGTCTGCTTCTCGTCTGCGCTTTGTCTCAAATAGCTCGGCGAACTCCAATGAGCTCCCGGTACTCCCGTATACTCTCGGTGTACGAACCATTAAAAAACGATTTTACAGATCAATTATGTGAGTCATTAGAGACGAGAAATGCCGGGACAAAGAGGCGAGGGTATGATTTATCCTGGAGAGGATACGCGTTGCACTCGTGACAAGTCTGTTCCTTTTTGGGTTTCTAACATTAAACAAAATAAAAATGATAAATCTGTGTCAAAAAACAAAGTCAACTGTAAAAGCCAAACAAACCCAGGCAAAAGCAGTGAAAAAAATGGTTTTCGTTCATGGGATGGGATGGGAAGAACTTTTCGAAAGAATTTTTGAAAAAAATTGAAAAAAACTTTTGCCGACAATTCGACGCGCAATGTTGGCGCACTTGACACTGGAATACGCCATTTTCAAGTTTTATCGAAAGCGCGTATGACGTCATTGTAAAAGAACGAGAAACGTCGAGAAGTGCGGTCATTGGGGGCGTGTATGGATCGTTCTGTGCGGTTAAGCCGCGCTTCCTGCTTCCAAGCTTATACGGCCCGATGTCAGAATTTTTTTTTCGCGGTCATTCCGAAAAATAACGAGCCGCGACGAGGCTATTCGCTTATTATAATGAACTCGCTGTTGTACGGATCGACGTACACTTTTCTAATTACAAGAAACCCAAGCGATTCTCAGCGGGTGCGCGCGTTCCCCCTTAATATCTGCCGGCAAACGGCGTTCCGCTCGTACCGCGCGAGCGCGGCTCTCGCTACCGAGGCTAACGAGAGTAGAGCTCACACGATGCGAAACAAACCGACGCCGCGATACAAGCCAGGAATTATGCGTGAGCTAACGAAAATAATTGCCCATACACCTACGAGAATACGAAGAAAAGATAGAGAGAGAGAGAGAGAGAGCGAGAGAGACAAATGCGTTCGTATGATTAACCTTATCGCAATGCGAATACACCATTCGTTGACAAAACAATATCAACCCCTTAATTGTTATTCATTTTTATAGGCAGCCAATAAGGCGCGCCCTTTTAGCCGGCTTAGCCTCGAAATAATTATTATATTTAGACGTTTAGTGTCATATCGCAGGTCCATGACGATGTATTGTTATAGGTACCTTGTAGACAAATCCACAATTTCATTCGCCTTGAACCCTCCATTTCTAGGAAAAAATGTCGAAAAAATATTCTAGAAAAGTTTTTCGCATTTTCCCAGTCTAATTTTGCAGTTTCGGCAAAAGCTCGGGCATATTCGGAATCAGCGGAAAATTTCCGATCAAATAGACCCTTTTAAGAGTTTAAAAACGGAAAAAAATATTTTTCGTCTTTCCCGGCCACTTTTCCGGAATCTCGCAAATCACGAAATTTCAAAAGGTCGTAGGGTGAGCTTCTCATTGGCTACGGAGATTCATTGGGTGGGTTTGGAAAAGGTTTTTGCCTAACTTAAAT
>JAPYZJ010002563.1:0-20179 GCA_030522765.1 Ophioninae sp. B BG-2022a
ACTAATTAGCTTTATTTAGGTTCTAGGAACTGCTCCTAATTGATGGTTTAATTGTATTTATCTAATTCAATTAATGGCCTACAGTAATAGCTCGAAAAACCATAAAATTTTAGGTCATTTGCTTATGAGGTCGTTATTAGGGCATAGTTGTAAATTTATGTAGGGCATAGTTGTAGAATCTATTTTGAAATTTATTTAATTTAATAAAAAAAAAATTTCCTTACAAAGGCGTTGTTTTTGACGAAAATAAAAAAATGAGTTTTGCGGGAAAACTAGATGAGATGGCGGAAAACTGAGATCATATTCGTAATCAGCGCATCAAAATACACTAGAATCAGACATTGAATCTCAAAGGGGAAAATAAAAGTTAAAATTTGTAGACCTGTGTTATTGTATAATTTTTTGCTGTTAAGAATTTGTAGAAGATCCACATAACTCGCTGTTGGTCGAGTTTTGGATCACTATCTGAGAATTGTAAGTTTGTAGTTACAAGGTCTTCTAATTTGGATTGGATTTTGCCGAAAACTAAAGATAAGAAAGTTCGATGTCGTTGTCTTTCGTATCGGTAGAATGATCGAGACCATTCGAGCTCGATTCAAACATTTCGCGAGTTCCGTTTGTGCAGATAAGTGGGCACGTGTGCGTGCGCGAAACGAACTCGTGGATTGAGCAGTGCTGCTCGGGTGGAGGGCAAAGATACGACGGAACCTTTCACGACGTATCAACGAGATTGAGCGTTTTTGCCTGTTTTCTTGCCCGATGCGGGCATTGTTCGGTTCGCTTGATTTTGCAGTGATTTCGAGTGAAAGACAGCTCCAGTACACGTGTAACGAATGATTGGATGATGGATTGTTTCGGGGGTGGGATTCGAGTCAAGGTTTACGGTAATGTCGTCTTAAGGGCATTGCGAATCGAATCATTCTGGAAATCCTTTTCAGCGGTTGTAAAAAACGAAATACGACAATTTTCGTCGATATTTTCAACAAAGCGTAGATTCCAGGGAGCATGATCCAAATGAGTAATTCGAGGACATAATTACTGGGGAATGAGGATATCGATACTAGTAAAGAGCGTCATTGGACTTGGTATTACGTAACAGCCAATTCTGAACAGCTCTATCGCTGAAAACTGGTCACTCCGTGCAGTTCGACAAGGCCTAAAGCCTGGTCCCATCAAACAGCTATTTTTCTAGGAAACATCGAGCAGGCCTAGAAAATATCCGGTCGATCTGGAAATAGACGAAGGATACTACCTCAATCCTATTTTCCACAAAGTCCTCCAGATATTTCATTTTACTAGCTTCAGTTTCGTAGCTTACAGGCCTAGAGATCCAAACTGTATTATGGAAAGATCATCCCTAATACAGCCTTGATCCGGAAGCCATAATATTTCGTAACGATGCAAAGAGCTGAGGCAGTCGCTGCTTGCAAAGCTGGAAGTCTCATCGTGAGAAATTTCGTTACCAAGAAGTCGAAAATTGAGATAAAGTTAAGTTTCCAAGTTTGGAAAGCGTTCCTTCGGGATTATAATTCGGACGAAGGTTATTTAGGAAAGCCCAAGTTTTCGCAGCCTGGATCGTGGCGATAGAAAGGGCCCGCGATACTGACTCGTTTAGTGGCATAGCAAGGTATTCAGGCCGCAGCAAGGCCGCCCATGTGGCCGCGGTGCACGCACGCGAACTCGTCGGAGTAAAAGTGCAGTAAATAAAATGTAGGTTGTTACATGGCTTGAGGCGAACCACCGACACCGACTCCCACCCCTCCCATCCTTCTAACTTTACTTATGCATCTATGTATTTTCCATTATTTCTCACACGCATGGAACACAATGCTCGGTACGGATAAAGCTGCGTTCAATACTAGGCAAAGATCAGAAATCAGCGCTCAACGCGAGAACGAATTCTATAATCTCCGTTGCGTTTTATTGTGTCTACGTGCCTGCACGCCGTTGCTTAAGGCCGCTTACCTAAGTCTATTACAGCATTGATATTCACGTCACTCTATCCCTTGACTTTTCGCACACCCAATAATGATCCAACCCGCGCGTGCGCCTCGTTTGGAAAATGTCAACTTTGAGGTTACGTCCCAACGAATCATCTTCGCACCTCCACTTTCTCAGGAATTTCGTGCTGATCGACGGTTTTGATGATTGGCCAAGTAGAATCAGCGGTCCTTCGAATGTCATTTAGCGCCTCAATTAGGATTTTTCAAATGCCAATTTCAATAAAAAAAAAAAAATTGAAATTATTTCCGACGTACGATCTGGTCACAAATATGGCCCCATCATATTTCAGAAAAGAGATCTTTTCACTGTCCTGATAGTTTATGCTAGACGTCCTAATTCCATGATTGCATTTATGATGTCTCTTATTTATTTATGATGTAATATTTGGTATATGATAATATTGAGATAAGTTCCAAATGAAAATTGTCAAAAGTGGCAGCGATCGAAAATGTCCTTCGCATTCCGTTTGTTCGATCTCCTTGACGAATTATTTACTTTGCAAAAACGCTACGAGGATGGAATTGTCACCCCGGATTTTGTTAATGGAACGACATCGCTGGGAGAATCGACCGTTGCATCTGCTTTGTCGCGCTGGTGCGCTGGTGTATCGGCGCGAAACCTTGATAAACCAGTCTTTCCTCGCTTGCGGGTGTTTAGGTAAGCCCACGAGCAAGGGAAGCGAGATGAAAAATACCGGCCGCGAGGAATCCCGGATCTTATAGTTGCCGAGAGTAGTTTGCTCGGGCTCGAGTTCGTACGTACGAGGATGAGGAGATTCGAGGGAGCGAATGTGCGCGAACGTGCGAATGGACGAGCCTTCCTTGACTCGACAGACATCGTACGTGCACCAGCCAGCGTGTCTCTCGTTGTACTTTTCTCGTTTATCGGATGCTGCAACTTTTACATACACGAGGTTTCCCGCGCACAAAGGGTGGTTCGAGAACATTTTAATCCGGCATTGGGTAAGTTTGTCTTCATCATTTTGACTGTGATTAAAAAAAATCATAATTTCATTACTTTTTTTTTTGTAAACTTCCAATAAAGTGAATATTCATAGAGCTGTGACTGTTTCAAAGACAAAGCCTAAACGAAATTAAAATAATTGTAATGCTTTCTTTTTCAGTGAAAATATACGGCGAAGATTGCAAAGCAATGTTTTCTTGTGAATAATTTGAAATATGGATCGATCTGTGAATAAACGTGGGATAGCCAAGCCATGAAATATAGTTCTGAGATGAACAATAAAGAAACTCAGTGTGCGCATCGAGTGAAGGTGTGGTGTTTGCCTTACCTTTAATCAGGGATTCCTGACGATATAATTGAACGATTAAACGAACTTACCTGTAAATGAAAATTGGCCGTAACTACGAGAAGCATCTCTCTTTGGAGACGTCGCTCTGCAATACCCATTCTCCATACCAATGTCGCCACAGTTTTCAGAGATAAAAAGAGTCTCGTTCGAACGCTGGCGCAAAGCCTCAATTACTTCAAAGTTGTGTCGTAAGCTTGGGGATCCTTGGTGTAGGTGTGATGAAAGGGACACAAGAAAAGGACGGAAAGTAGTGGTAGTACGTATTCCGCAGTATGGAGTTTAAGAACTTTCATGTGTATATTAAATTTCGCAGTAGCTCGACTATTTTATTTCAATATCCTTATATATCCTTTTGGTCTTTTTTTATTGCTATCAAAAGAAGTGAAAGCTTTCAATAAAAACGCGAAAATTAGAGATGAAAAATATGCGTTTGGTCGAAGCTAACGATGATCCTACAAATGTTGAAAACTCATCAGGTCCTGGCAAATCTCAAGAATCCAATGAAGGCAATAGCTTCGATATAGCCCAGCATTTAACGCTGGGTCGGATCTCTAAAGCCAATTGGGTAGTTAGGACGTTGGAGTTTTCCCGATTTAGGTGACTTTAAGGGCCGGTCATATCCGCTAGGCTTACCACTAACATTGATAACGTACGAGGATATATTCTTGCTTTTTGTCGAGGCTGGCTCGTATTTCAACGTCTTCTCGACGCACATTGCTTTCTCGGCACTTTACACTCGCACTCGACGAGTCCGTTGACTCCTCCACGCTTGTTAATACTTAAAGCTTGCTCATGAATGTTCCTCTTCTATTTATTAGCGTTGTCGCTAAAGGCGCGGGTGTACGCGTCCAGCGTAAGCGGAAAAATCCAACTGTCCAGGTTCCCTTTGCAGACGCTTCTTTGGTATGATAATGACCTACATATATCGAAACACCTATACACGCTTGTATCGATAGATAGGTGCAGAGAAGGTGCGAGAAGCTTCGAGAGAAATGTAGGCGAAAAGACACTTCCCAATTTTATGATCGGATATATCTACAGTATTTTATATACGATATGATAGGATACGCAAACTCATTTAATGCTCGTAACTTTTTTTTTTCGACAAATTCAATTTTTAGATATAACGAAAATCACAGGATTTTACTTTGATGGAAACATGCTCAAGAATATTTCGGAAGGTTTTAAGGGTTGTTAGAATCGTAGGAAACGTAAAAGAAAATTAGTTGTCATTTTGGGAAGACAGGAATAACGATGTCGATACTGTAATCATCTTCAAAAACAGTGTCGTAATATGAAACTTCGAACGAATAAAATAATCAAATATGATTATTTGATTCTTTTTTTCGTCATAGTCATTTTTCGATTAGTCATTCGTTTTTTTCGACTGAAAAACATTTTTCGGAAATAATAATTTTTTTAACAATAATTCTCGACCGACGGTTATTTCTCTACCATATTGTAGGTGTGAGTCATTAAAAACAACTGATTAAAAACGGTTAGGTGGGAACACTGGATATTTGTGCCAGAGGTGACTGAACCCGTTCTTAAGAACTTGTGCGTCTGCGTACAGCCGCAAAATCGAGCTCAGATTTCATGCGGTATGATTGGTTAATAATTCTTTCGACAAACGCCTTAAAGTTGAGAGCCAGGCTGAAAGTTTATATCGCTGATCGCGTTGGTCACCATAAGCAGCAAATTCAATACCTGCCGCTTATTGCGTTATTCCGAATATCAATTGGTGCCCTGAGAAAACGAATGATCACTGTTCAACAATTTCGCTCCCGGCTCTCGAGTTTGATGTTTTTATTTTCTAACGTACCGACCAGAGTTTTTTTTAACACGCTTTTATTTTTATGATAAAATGATTTTTCGCAATTATTATCGTTTTAATTCAGTATGGCATTTTGACTAGCTGATATTTCGATTCTTTTTTCAATTTCCTAGCACTCCGACCAACGTTTTTTAATCGAAGTTTTTTTTTTTTATCAATCATTCCTGTAATTCAATAAGGAATTTTTATTGGTCGATTTCTATGCGCAGCCAGAATTCAATCGTAATTGAAACCTAAGAACTGTAAAAGTCAATGGGCCGATCAGAGTTTCCTTTTTTTTTTCCTTATCAATTCCACATTCAAGTTCCATGTGTGCATTGCTTTTCCTCCAAGCGTGCATAAAAATCGAAGCGAGAAAAATTGTGGAGAAATACGTTCGGGCGCATAATGAAATTCCACATAGAGCGCCGCTTGGTAAAATAGAGGAAAGAGAAAAAAAAAGAACATAATAGAAAGGCTCCACCCGAGAGAACGTCCTTCGTTTCTCTCGGAGAGACACTCTTAAGTGTGTAAGACTTTTATTCCCAGTATCTGGATATAATAGCGGTTCTCCGATTACGGGCCAGAGAGCGAAAGAGCGCTCGCTTTTTCGATTCTCTCCCCGAGGCGATAAAAATAACTTTATGTATTCGTAAAATATACATTTGTTTTTATTAGAGCATGTAGGTAACCGCGGTACACCGATAACGAAAAAAAAAAAGAAGAAAAAATTGAGGAAACAAAAATACTCGTGTCTATAAATAAATTCGACGACTTTATCTGCCATGGCCTCACATTGAATATTTATCACTCACAAAATACGCAATAAAAATATGAATAACGAGAAAACTGTTAGGGACTGGTAAAAATTCGAAAAATACAAAAATTAGGACACTCACTGTAATTTTATTTTTAAGAACGAAAATAGTTCATTTTTGGTTACCCAGGTCTATTCTAAATTGCTGAGAAGCATACAAAAGTATGGCAATTAAAAAAAAAGTATTTTTATCAGCTTTAAGGCCACGCATAAAAATGGTATAGCCTGGGGGTTGTTCCTGACGGCATGTAATTTTCTCATGGAAATGTACAGCTGACGTTTCAATCTTATTCGTTTGAATTAAAATTTTTTTTATGATCCTGATAAGAGCAGTACTATATCCTAACCACTAAACACTTCATACAATTTCTTAATAATTATTGTTGATAGAGTTAAAGAGCTAAACGAATCTTCGTTGATCGGTCATTATTACGCAACGAGGGACGATTCGACACAAATCGAAATAAATCGGTAATCGTGACGATCGCCTTGTACTAAACGTGGAAACGTTCTGTCACGTGCTGAATTTACAAAATTCTAATACACCTTGCGATATTTACGATACTTGAGATATTACGAAAACCATTGGCCTCCTTCGATATGGTACTCATTTTTTTTTTTAAGTACTAGTGTTTAATTACCACGTACTAGAGGGTTTCCCAATTAATACACGACTCCGCAAGCGCGGTATGGCGAGTAAAGAGGTATCGAAACGTTAGGAGAAATGCCAGGTGCAGGCTACCACGTTTATGAGATTCCCCATAAATCTTGTTTCTACTGAACTGGCCCATCCATCCAACAGATAAAATCGTTCGTGATCGTTTTCCTCTAACGTATGAGCCGTTCCGTATCAACTCTGCAAACCGACCTTGACTTATGTCAATTCCATTCACGGGAATTAACAGGAATTGATTCTATGAATTGCTGATAGAATTATTGGGAATTGGTTTCCTGAATTTTCGCTCGAATTTACGGGAATTGATTCCAGCAATTCCTGAAGGAATTTACGGGAATTGATTCCAGCAATTCCTGAAGGAATTTACGGGAATTGATTCCAGCAATTCCTGAAGGAATTTACGGGAATTCATTCCAGCAATTCCTGAAGGAATTTACAGAAATTGATGCCATGAATTTCTGATGAATCGACAGGAATTGAATTCGAATTTAATTGTCATCAATTCTGATGGATTTAACAGGAATTGATTTGATGAGCTTCTGATATAATTAACAAGGATCGGTTCTATAAATTTTTGATGGAATTGACCAAGAATTCATTCCTTCAATTTCCGATAGAATTGCCAGACTTGTGAATCCTAATATCAAGAAATATCAATGTTCGGACCGAGAACAATTTACCTGATAGTAATTCTCCAACGATCCACCAGATGGTTTGAAGGGAAGCGTTTCGTGTAACCAAGGCTTTTTATCTTGCAACGATAAGCGATCGATCCATCGTTGCGTCACTTACAGAAGTGCGTATACTTCCTAGCTTCCCTCGAGGTTATGATTTTGCGATAATAAATAATTTTCGCTTAAAGAAATCCGGCATATCGAAAAACAATAATTTTCAATGGATTCCAATGTTGCGAGTTTCGATCTCGTACCTTGATAACATCTGGGAAATGTACACAACGAGCGATATTTTTTTTTCTAGTAAAATTATTGGATTTATAAAATAATTCGTTAAACCACGGAGGCTCATGATGAACGTAAATATGCGTTATCTCTCAGAGACGGTTTATATTGGAGATTTCACTGTAGATTCCATATATAAGCGGTCGAATAAAATGCGCGCTGGTTCGCTAGCAAATAAGAAAGTAAGAGTGATTGCGGCTAAAGCAGAGTCGAGATATAATGTCTATACAGGTATCCTAGTTAGAGCATTTCGTCTCAGTATTTCAAAGGCGCTCTCTTGATTCCTATATAAAACATCGTAGTGTTATCTAATAGGTACCGTAACGAAAGAAATTCCGAAAGTGTGTGCGCGATATGCACACGCGATAACTTAAATTTAAACTACAAACCTACAAAACTTTCGATCATATTATTTAAGCAGATTTCATTTCCATGCTTTACCTCCTCGATCCTTAATTAATTAACTATGGAAATATGACGGAATGTCCGTAATCGAGTCTATAAAAATTCGTCGGTATCTTTTGGTACAAGGTAAAATAATACAAGATAAAAAAAAGCTCCATAAGTTTTAAGTATTTATTTTACGAGATTTTAAGATGAAACTAGGTTAGGTTAATTATTGTTACGAGCACCAGAGTGATTTTCAAAATTTTCGAACCAAAAACGAGAAAGCCCCTTTTGAGCTTCATTCGATTCGTGTTAACCATAAAAATGTGTGTTTTTTCTGTTTTTCGCGTTCTATAATTTCGTTCTAGTCTATTACTTTCATCTTCGAGCCACGGACTCACGTACGTTACTTTTTTTTTTTTTTTTTTTCGTACACGTGGAGTTCTCCGGTAATCTTTGCATTGCGAGTATGAAGACGTCGAGACATGTCCCCACTTTGCGGAAAAGTAATCTGCGGCGAATCTCCAGCGGCGATCACCCGCGATATCGGACGCCGTGTACGTGTGACTACGTGGCATATACAATGGACACATGCATAAATCAACCGATGTAGTTTACTGCCGGGTGAAAGTGCATATTAGAAAATGCCTCTATGCCCATTCCTTCGATTCAACACAATTCTAATCATAACTTCGATCAGGAAAAAAAATTCTTTCGATGCCTTTCGGAAAGAAGGAGGAAAAACTGTTACAATCTCTCCTTTTACGGATCACAGTCCAAACAGTCGTTGACAAAATTGACCCGGATGAAATCCGATCACTTCAATTATTGTGACATATCTGTTGTAATAAGTAAGAAATAATGTGGCCTAAATATAAAATATAATAAATATAAACGACCAAATATATAATATATTATTAAAAATATAATACGAAATTATACGAAAAAATTATTATTATACGAAAAAATTATTATACGAAAAAAATTAATAAATAAGAAAAAAAGGAATAATATGGAGAGGATTTCTTTCTTAATTATTTACTTCGAAAAAATTACCATTTTATGAACTATTGATGTTTTTTGGTTGAATCATTATTTTACGCAAATAAATAATTTAGGCCATTCTCGCAGATTTCAATTCGAAGGAAAATCTCTGAAATCCCAAATGTTGATTTTTCATATTGACTTTTTCCTCTTCGTCCTTTTATTGCTCAACAATCGCAATTGTTTAAGCCTACCAGTACGCACAGCGTGAAAAGTAAATTTTGCATATGGAACCGTTCGTGTTTTTTTTTCTTCGCATTCCCTCTATGCACATTCCGTAAGCAACTGACCGCGGAGAACTCTTGCCTGGCGCAACGCTTATAATCTGAATTTTGTTGCAACGAGTGTCTGTGGCAACTTGCGCGAGACTGGGAATGATCAAGGATCTAACGATTTCAACGAACGTCTTTGCGAACAAGATTTTTGACAGTGTGACCATTTTAAATGTTTTTTTCAGTATAAATATTTCCTATACATTTATATACACATATATGTGTGTATTATTTTAATATATCTTTTTTACTGGACCCATTTTCCTCGTTTAAACAAATATTCCCAATATTTTGCAAATAGAAATAGTTTTAACGCCAGAAGAAACAGCCTTCTGCATATTGGGGTTGTTTGGGTTAATTCATCATTTATAATAATTTAGGTTTTGTAATAATTGATAATAATTCATAAAAGTTTGTTCAAGTAATTATTTAAGCTAATAAAACGATTCGAACGTATTAATAATTAAATAGGGAAATTCAGATATCTTCGCAGAAATGGATAATTAAAAAATGTGAATTAATTAATTATTTTAAAAAAAACTGTTCGCAATACAAAACTCGTTGGACACGATCCAGTCTGATAATGTCGGGTTTCCAAGCAATTCAGATGGCTCATTGTGGCTGTCTGGTTCGTTGAAGGACCACGGACCCTACATTCTTTCGGGGTTATCGCAATAGTGCAATCAACCAACTTTCGACGCTTCGATAAAAAGTTTCGTGAGCTCGAGCTTGTCGCGAGTGCGGTTATCAACCTGATTTTATGCGTTCCGTGTCTACTGATGAGATAAATTATGCCCTCGTGTCAGCAGATATACACTCATCTTGAAAAAAAATTCGTTCAACCTGAACATCGACGGAAGGCAGCGGTAATTAAGGTTTAATTATAATTAAGGGTTAATTGTCATTTTTAGGTATTTCGCCGCATTTTATGACTCGTGTTATCGGGGAGATGAGAGCCGACGAAAAGGGGTCCAAATCCGAGTGGATAACCTCGACTGGGTGCACCCTGAATAATTACTGATACCAACCGCGAGTAACTTACAAATCCAATTGAGTGCTCGTTTATGAAAACACTAATGTACTAATATGAATGCACAATGAGCCGCGGGGATTCTGATAAAGATATTTTCAAGTTGACCTTCAGATGACCTTGCTGTGATAATGTATCCAAGGTCAAATTTAGATTCTCAACTTTTGCTCTCCCCTTCAAATAAAAAAGAAATCTTACTCGTATCGATGTAAACTTTTGTTTAGTTAAATCCGTGTTCAACGAGAAATTACGATCCCAATGCTGTTGGAAGTTTACGTGGGACGAAAACGATCGACGTGGTTCTTCTTATGGAATGTAAATTTCATGAATTTGAACAATTCATATTTTATCGTTAATTAGCAAAAAAGAATTTTTTAACCTCGTAATTATTTCGGTTTGAGGCAGAACATGGAAAGGGGAGAACGAAAATTTAATTATTGAACGTTAGAATTACGAGCTAAGTGCTCGCCGACGTTTCAGTTGAAAAAAAAATGTCAGCTCGTTGATTCACGTTTCGACAATTAATGTGTTTTCGATTTCAAAGTTTTTCGATAAACTTAACCGCTGATGTACGTGTATCCTGTTGGATGTTGTTCACCCACGTACGAGACGTTCCATCCGTAATTTTCGTGGATGAAATATTTATTATTGTATTTTGTAATTAATAATTAATTTAATAACTCATTTTGACAATTTGCAAATATCTGGAAAATTGTTTCGTTATGAAATGTCTCGGTTGTTTATACTAAAACGACAATTAAATAATTGACTACAAAATGGGAAGTTTCGCGTTCAATTATTAAATAATTCTCGTTAATGAAAATCTTATGGTGTAACTATTGAAGTATCGATAAAATTTAACTCATTTTTGCACGGTGATTAAACAATCGCTGGTTTATTTTTTTAACGATAATTAATGAGACTGAACAGCCCATATGTGTATACTAGTTACAGTCGATAAAATACGGGGTATATTAATAAAGAGCAGCGAAGGAGAAATCGGCCGGAGAACGAAGATAGATAAGCGATTCCACTGCCGAGTCAAACAGGAGGGTTCATCAATTGGAATTAATGAGTTGAAAAATTTGTTTATCAAATCCAACCGAATGTACTGATATCGGAAAACTTTTCGACTCTTCTAATTTCTCTAGTCGAGCAATTCTGAAATATCGAAATTTTAATCATTTTTTTGGCTGCAATATTTATTAAAATGTACTTATTGTTTTTAACAATTTTTTCATATTTATGAAATATACATTTATGATCTTTTTTTATAGTTTTTGATATTGTGATAATAATTATTAAAAAATGTAAATAGTTTTAATAATTGTAACAAATATTTGTAATATTCATTAAAAATAAATGCAAACCGCGTAAATTAATTTCACTGAGTTTGTTGCGACAAGTAGAAATCGTAGTGTGCAAGCTCAGAGAAATCGTCGAGGATCGCAATGTTTGCTGATCCGGCATCGTACCAACGTACGATAGATCAGCAGCCGAGTGTCGAGCGGTAGCAACGGCCACCGAATACTCCTTTTTTATGTGCTTTCGATTGTGCTACGTTTTATAATAAAATGTGTTTTTCCTCTTTCGTATGCGTCCCAGCAATGTTTCATCGACATATCACGTAAGGAAAAAAAAAACGAATTATTAAATACTGTTTTTTTTTTATTACGCACGAGTGAACGCGCACTCGATGTCAATGAATATTCATGATCGAAATACTTGGCGAATAACAAAAAAACAGCGCGTGTTTCTTATCAGTAGGTACTGTACAGTATACGTACCCAAAGCGAGATCTGTCGAAACGCGAGAAAGCCTTTTTGTTCGTTTATTTTGTTAATTATATTTTTCATTAAACTAGTGGGACGTTCCTAGGAAAGGAATTTAAAAAAAAATAAATATGGAATCGTAAATAAAGTCATTAAAAAATCGTTAAATCTTTTTTTTATTGTTTTTTATTAATCAGAAAACATGAAATTTTTCTTTCAATTCGTAGAACAAAAATGACAATTGCTCTATGCATTACGTAAATAATTCCATAATTATATATATATATATATTTTTTTTATCAATCATTTTCAATGAAACAAAATATTTTTCGTACTTTACTTTTTTGGAAAAAATATTTAAACCATTTTTCGGTATATTTAGTATTTATTTTCAGAGAAAAAAAGAACGTTTGCTTATTTATAAAAATATCTTGTCGATTTGTTGTGTGAAAATGAAAGTCGACTTTTTTTGGTTGATTTAATCGATCGAATTTCAAATAGCGTGGCTTCGCACCACTGTTTGCTTCCTTGAGGTCGACGAGTCCGATTCGCTCACGTGGACGATGCCGAATAAATATCGTGACACCTGCGGATAGCTCGATCTAAACGTGGATAGAAATAATCGACGACGACGTCGTCGTCACGAGAAACGTGATCTTTGGTGCAGCGTGAAAGCGAGGAAGTATCGTCTCCGCTCACTTCGGCAATCCGTGATACTTTGGTCGCTGGTCTCTGGGCAACCTACGGTCCACCCGCAATCCCGTAACGATCAGGAGGAATGGTATTTTGCAATCGGTTATAAATCCCGGGTCACCGGCTTACGCGACGACAAAAGTCGTTTCGCAAAACGCGTGAATTATTCCGTATAGTCTTCACGGATAATAAGTTCGAGCTGGGGTTCGATGGACTCGCATAAAATCGGACGAACCACGTTGAACACAAATTTCAGGCGATCGGCTCAAAACCGAAAGAATTTCGAAACCGATGTCTCGAATTCACGAAGTAAACATCTCGATTTTTTTTGAAAAACGTAAGTGCACTTTGCTTTATAAACGAACTTAAAAAACTAAGTTTTCAAATACGAAGTAAAATTAAAATTAATTATTATTTAAATTATTTAAATTAAAAAAGATTTAACGAAAAAACAAAATGTAAAGTGTATCAGAGCGAACCGAAAATGAAACCAAAGCAAAGGTCCGAAAGATCAAGCTAAAACGTTCTGGCATCAATAAAACGAGTGAACGGCCTCCATTGAAATCATAATCGCGGAGTGATGATCGCGACACGAATAGTAAACGCGAAAACATTGTAAGCCAGTCGGCTGGATGTTGAAGTGGATGTGTCATTAGGCATCTTGAACTTTCTGCCTCAAGTTATGGGATTGACAATTGAGAGCGATGCCTGCGCAAAGTGCCACGAAATTTATGACGAGCGTGCCCTGAAATCGTCAAAAGAAAAGAGAAAAACTTCTTCGAACAGCCCAAAAACAGTCTGAAAATATCGCTCCACTTATTTAAATTTATTTTTCATTTTTTTATGCATTCTGTTAACAATAAATAATTAATATTGAACTTTAGTCGAAAACTTATCTTTTTTGCAGCCGGCTATTTTTTCTACTTAATCCAATTGGCCAATCAATTTTTCTACTTAATTATAACATTAATTAAAATTCATTGAAATTGGAATTACCCAAAATGACTGTTTTCATTTCAACAAAAGTATCAATCGACTTCCAATTCGTGTTTTTCTAAATGAATTATTTTACCATACTACAAATATTCATTATTTTATATTTTATTACATTTAAATTCATTCTCTTTTTTATTATACAGAATTATTTTTTTGTCTTTAAAAATCCGTTCGAGTCGAGGACTTTCCACTTCGACAAACAAAGGATATGGGGGTTGAAGCGTAGGTTCCTTAAAGCGTTCACGTTTCGCATTCTAATGTATTCTGATATTATACGAGTATTCATAAAAAAACGAAAAATAAGTTTCTCTCGAAGTGGCGTTGATGCAGATTTGGACCTTTGTGTCATATAATTATTTTCGCGCCCGTAACATTTTGCACGGTCACTTTCACTTCGTGGACCGGTGCATTACTATTTATAGAATTCCATTGATCGTAATAATAAGCCCGTGGTGAAATAACGCGCGGTTATTTTATGCCGCTTCGTCCAAGATAGTGCGTAAGCGAGAAGTCCAATTTTGGACTATGCTATCTAATCTTCGTATCAATATATTATATTTTTTGCGAGCCACGTACGTGCTGAATTCCCTCACTTTTCTAATCGTTCCAACGTATTCTCAGCGAAATTCAACTTCGCGAGAAAAAAATATCTTTCAAATTCAAAATCGTTACGAAAAAAATTTTAAGTCAATATTTCTTTTCTTAAAAGAAAAATGAATAAAAAATTCAATTAAAAAAATGTTTTATCGAAAATTTCAGGGTATTATTTTTTTAGTACAAACAGTTTTAAGGAAAAGATAAAAAGGAGATAGGATCGAGGGTTTACGAGGTAATAAATAGAAGAAAATAGCCACGGTAAAATTTTGATTATTAGTGTCTACATGATATTTATTCTCAATGTCTATGCATATTCTCGTAACACGATGTTGCTTTATTTTAATGTATACGAATATATATATGGGCACGGCAGAGAAATAAAAAAATCAATCAGATCGATGCCCATACGATATATATTTTTATACATGTATATAGAATAAATAAAAATTTCTTTCTTGGAAATATAATTCTTTCTATTCTTTCTTCTTTCGCACTGTCATCTCTCGAAAAAAATTCTCGTTCACTCATTCTCTGTTTTTCGCTCGCGTCTTTTTCGCTTTTGATCTCTCTCTCTCTCTCTCACTCTCACTTTCTCATTCTCTCTGTCCTTACATATTTTTTTTTGTATTTTTCATCCTTAATATACAAACGGGTTATATTTAATAATAACATTACAATTAAAATTAGGTATTATTGATAAATCGCTGAATCATTAACAATATCATTATAATTCATTTCTTTTGAATCTTTCGTTTTATTTTTCTTTAATTATATCATTTACGCGCGTTATTTTCAACGTGTGCCATTGTCCGCGTAGTGACTTTTACTTTCCTTTAATTACGATAACGCGAAACACATTTTTTCTATACTTCTCGATTTTCACCTTCGTGTGTGGTCTGTGTTGACTGTGTAAGAGAGAGGTGTCTACTTTATTACGTTCATTATTCCCACTCGAATTTTCTATCGAATGGTTGCCTTGTTTGTTTTTTTATTTTTTATGTCTATTTTTACGTTTATTTTTTATTTTTTTTTCCATTTCTTTCCCTTATAAGTATATTGTTGATTAAAAATTATGTGCTCGGAGGGGAGCCCGTAAGAAATTTGAAAAAAAAAATATATATATTCTCACATAGATTTACAAAAGTCTTTTTTTGGCCTTTCGCACTTTCGTTTTTACGGTGCTGCTCTGGACGGTCCCTCGACAGATTTACGGGACATTTAAATTCGTTTTTTCTTTTTGTTTTGTTTTTTTTTTAATTCTAATGTTTTATGCAATAGAGTACATTCTATGATTCACGACAGCCAGATTTGTCCACTTTACTCGTGTTATATTATTACGGATATCGTAGCGAGTACAGAGAAAGACAATTTCGGAAACGCCGACGAGAGACTCTAACCTCAAACGTGAAAACTCAAAGTGGGAACTTTCGGGAACCCGAACAAACCGAAACACACAGCACATTTCGTTCTCTCGGCATTGGCAAAAAATCTTTCTTCTGTATTCGAAAGATTGAAGGAAAAAGATTTTTATTTTCTTTGAAATTCTATCGCGGCAAATCCTTTTACATGCTCGAGTCAACGAAGCGAAGGGTAGACGAGGAGTCGAAAAATTATCGCGATTTTTATTCGCCTCCGTAATACGTGAGACTTTCCAAGACTGGAGGATTACGAGGATCATCTTCAGATTTGCGATTTTTTGGGCTTACAAATTGGAGCTTGAACTCTGGATATTTTTTCCTCAATTTTTCAGTGAAATTCTTTTTTTTTTTTAAGAAAATGGGAAAAACATTAATTGTTGTAATTTTGATAATTTTTCTCGGGCGGCAATTCGGAGTATTGGGGAAATTACAAGAGTAATTAATTGCGGGGATGAAGAAGAGCGATGTAAATGTCATTTTGATTTTTCGCATTTTTACTCCCTTTGCTAATCTTTTTGGATTTTTTTTTTACTTTTTTTCCAATATTGTACACTTCATTATTTTTTCTTTCCGCTTCCCGTTTGAAGAAATCTTATCGGTTCAGTATCCATCGGAGGTAAGTACAATTGTTTAAAAATTCGTTTAAATGTGTCGAGCTATTTTTTAATTTTATTTTTTTACTATGTTTAATACTCGTTCTCGAATTCAGGGAAAAGAAATATCGAATACTGACGATCACGACGATAAGTACAACGTTGAAACGAAAAGATTTACAAAAATTAATTGAAAATTGTGATGCATGGTACAAATAAAATTGGAGATCCGTAATGCTTCGTGAGATTGTGATTAAATGAATAAACATTAACTTTCAACATTATTTTAATTTAAAAAACTCATATTCAACTGTAATAATTTCACTGCATCATTGAAAAATCAATTTCGTCCTCTTTTTCGCGATTGCCTTTTACCATGTCAGCTTATCATTGATCAAAGTTAACTCACAAAATTAAGTTGAAAAAAAACTTTTTCTTTAAGAAGTCACTACAAAAAAAGTGGGTAAACACGATTTAAAAGAATTATTTGAATCAGAGTAATCGGTGATGTCCACAGCGAATTAAATGATCGAACGCTAATTAATTATTTCGATTGTTTATTAGTCCGATGAAATGGATAATTCTCAGAGCAAGCTAATACTTGAACTTTTCCCAACAGTTCATTAATCAGCTTTTTCAATTACGAATTCAGTCGGCGGAAGTAACTTTTTTTTCACTTGCGGGCTCAACGCATCTGTCTCAACGATGGCCAGGTTAGTGAACTTGTGATGAAGATTCTCAAAGGCAGAATATTTCATGAGTCAAAACTTCTTATCAAAAGAGATCGAAGAGTACCGATAAATTCGGATTATTTTCATCAGAAGAAATATACTTATGCGCTCTATTATGAGCACGTAATTTTCGTACAATTATACCCGGCAACGAACGATCGTTGAATTCAGACTAGTGGTCACGAATAACGAAGACGCAATTAATTGGAAATTTATTCATGTTTTTTGTTTCCTCTGTGTTTCCACGTTAGTATCTTCCCTTAGAAAAGTACAATTGAGACTAAGCTATCTCTGCCTATACAATCGTCAATTGATTAACAATAGAGATATTTCACGAGCAACGACGATGCAACAAACGTGCATAAAAAATTACGGAATTTCTTCAATCTGAAATTGTCAATCATTATTCACTTTGAACGTGTATGTTGTCTTCAGTTTGGGTTTACGTATATTCTTCGTACATAGCCTTAGATTAAAAAAAAAATTGGCTTTGAATTATTTATTTACGAAATTTTTAAATACCATTTTTGAAAAATCAAATAATTGGGTTTTCGATGTTTCTGAATCCAATTTTTGAATATTAAATAATTCATTTAAAAAATTGATAATTCCATATTTTTGAAAACTAGTTATTTTTTAAAATTGCCAGAATATTATTTTTTTTTAATTGAACGAGCAATATAAAAAGATCGAGAAAAAAAAAACGATTTTTCCGTGTGCAAAGGCAAGGTCGTGCGAGTTCGCTTTTTCGAGCAAAAAAAAAGTGATTCTCAAACCGTTTTCAAAAAATGAATATCGGCTACGATTAATGGGAGTCACGGAAGTAAACTTACCAACTAGTTGCGTAACGTGTTCGTCAACGATTCATTTTTGTGTGTCCTGAGTAGAGCGCGTGGTCGCTTTTTTTTTCTAAACCGTGTTCGTTTTCGAAAGCGAAGTTTTTTGTCTTTTTTTTTTTCGAAACCATTTAAGCGGTATGAGAGAGCAATCATCGTCTCGAATGTTTTTTTTTTTCGCTTTTTCTTTTACCCGGTTGATCCGATTTGAATGACCGCGAGTTCGATGGTGTGTTGTAGAATTACTTTTCGACGATGGTTTCGTTTTTTCTTTCCTCGTTTCAACTAGAGGCGTGCAAAATAATCTGACATCTTGATAAATTGAATAAATACGGTTTTGCGGCGGAAAGGGTTTTTTTTTTTATCGGGCTACACGTACTCGATAATTTCGAAGTAAAACAAAGTCATACGTCATTTTTTTCCGTTTTTTTTTCTTGTGACAATAATAATAACATATCTTTCGTTTTCAATATTCGTACAGTGATTATTTAGATATGTGACAAAATTATACACTTCTCGTTACATGATTCCGATTATGGGATTACAACGTTTGTTCTTCCGGAGCAATTACTCTTTCGTCGATCGTTCACGCAATTGCAGCCTGAATCGCTCTCGAATTTAACGATGTTGAGGTATTCGTAAATTAATCACCGAATCGTCTTCTTCCCTTTTTCATCGTTGTGGAATTAAATGAAAAAAAAAACATCGTACCTTGAATTCACAAAATCGTATTTTTCGATTATGTTTTTGGGAGGAAGAAAATTAATAAAAATATTGATCAAATGATTTTTCCAATGTCCTTTTAACTGTTAAGTACGCGATTCGAGCTTTACTCGATGTTCGTTTCTTCATTCCGAAAAACGAGTCGAGAAGAGGCTTCGACGATTCGTCGAAACGATTTCAGGAGAAAAGTACGTTTATGCGAAAAATCAAGAAAACGAAACGTCATCGTTAAAATGTCTTCGAGTTGTGGCATGTTATTTCGTAATTAGCAACAATTGTTTTTTCGTTGAACAATCACTGGAACAATGAAAAAAAAAATGGTAATAATGATAAATATTTGAAATTCATCATGATTTTTGTTATTCGAATTGCTTCGTGTGACTGCAAACGATTCTTCGAATTCTTCGTGTTCAGCTCTTGATAAAACCTAGATTGTTAATGACTCCACTTAATTGAAACGCAACTCGTTTAATTGCAATTCGATCGAGCTTTTATTTTTTTTCAGTATTTTAATCAACGGCTCATCGTAATATTAAAATTATTATTTGGAGCATTGACCCGCAGATAAAAACAAAAAAATATTGTTGTATTTCTTTTTCTTTCAAAATACCATCGAGAAAAACCAATCTTTTTAAATTAGGAATTTTATCGCGGTATTGTTTCGGATAGTGAAATCGACGGCCGTTAAAGGAGACTTCAACCTAATAATCCAATTAAAGCTGTCGATTTAATTATCAGTAGTGAAAACAATGTTTAATCACTGTAAACTTTTTTCCCCTAGAAAAATGAACGTTGTAAAAACATCCACGAAGACACATCGAAAATCCCTAACGAAAATAAAGGCGATAAATTTAACCGCAATTCTTGACATTTCTGAATCTATCGGCTCGACAGCCGAGCAGCTTCACCGCGGCTTTTTCATTCAATGCACTTTTATCGTGTTTTTTTATTAACCAAACGAAACGAATTCTCGATAAAGCGGATTTTTTCCGTCTTTTTTTTTTTAACGATAAGAAGCCATCTCGGTTTTTCGCAAAATGCTGATCCATTATTTTCACACACACGCGCGCACACACACGAAATTTGATTATTATTCATTACACAGTTACAAGAAATGAAATATTCAAAACGTTTCGAGCCAATTTTTTCTAGGATCTTCGAATTTTTTTCTCATCACAGTTCGAAGAAAAAAATTCAGAATTTCGAAAAATTTAGTATAATCGAGGTTTTAACATTTTTCACGAAATTTTTGTCGTTTTTTTTTGCCGTTACGGAGCGAAAAGAAAATCATGCAAATTACGAAAGCCGAATTTGCGTAAAGTAGGTGTAAGCGTGATAAGGCCTCGAGATGTGCGTGTGTTATCGAGCGTCACTTTCTTTTTTGTTCTTATCAACACTGGAGAATTCCTCGACGATTCCTTCTCCCCTTTTTCCCCTCGTTCTCAGCCGGATATTGCTACCGGTTGCGCGGAACAGCGAAAGATGTGACAAAACACAAAATCTACA
>JAPYZJ010002564.1:0-20178 GCA_030522765.1 Ophioninae sp. B BG-2022a
AAACACGGCCTATAAACTCCAAACTACGCATATGTCAAAGTAGCCCCAAAATGTGTCAAAGTAACCCGCAATGTCAAAGTAGCCCCGGTTTACGGTACAGTCCGAAGAATAAAGGTTGGGCCTTTGTAGAATCGAGAAACAAGCGGATTATGTACGTTGTCGAAACGAGATTCTGAACTGTATTTTTCTGTAGTTGCGGTGGACAATGTAGACTAAGGTCCAGAATACCACTGGGCCAATGAGTGATCATTTTTATCACGATCATTAATTGTGATTTGATTGTTAATAATTAATGAATTTGTTAATATTTATTATGTGTATGGCGATCACCTAGGATTATGTTTATGTATTCAATTTATATGTTGATGAAATGTATGAGAAATATATACATATACACACATACATATATAATAATAATAATTATTATTTAATTAATCAAATGCCCACAATAATATCAATTATTAATCATTATTATTATGTGTACATCTTATTTACATTACATTTTCAGTTTTTTTTTAAAAAACATCGTTTTTTTTCGCTTCCCCTGTTCTATCCAGATTGTGTAGCGTTCGAAAAAATTGCGTTGATAGCTTTTCATTTTACGAATTTTTCTTTGCATATTAACATTAGCACCCCAAAGAATCTTACTATCAAGTTTGCAAGCTTTTTTGTTCCCGATAAATCTGAACGATGTTTGAAGTCAGGCATCAATGTAAGAGGATAAACAAAATCGGTAATGATACATTTCGTGTAGTATTATTTCTCAGTCCAACGTCCCTCAAGATGCCCCTTTTTTTCTAACCCTCGATCTTCCTTTCTCTCTTTCGGTCTCCTCCATTTTCCTTCTTCGTGGGTGCGTTTCTAATATAGAGGTCTTGACACATGGGGAAGTCGAAGAGACTCTGTCTTGGACGACATTCAAGAATCTTATCGTGGGTAAAGTTGCCGCGCGGTCTGCAGCTGGACGGTGTTTCGTCTCATATAGAACTACAGAGGGAAGGAACGTCGCGCACCGCGCCCGGACCTCACGCTTCCATCCTCTCTTTCATCTTGGCCTGCTGTCGCTATTTAAACGAGTTTGGATTATTTATAATTAGTACGATACCTTGCGTGAGAACGTGGCGCAGCCCGAGGATTTCGCGCTCCGTGTAGTCAGCCGTGAGGGTGAGTGGACTTTTGACGAATTGACGAGGCGAGATGAGTGAGAAAAGGGCGGGATAGGTACCCTCCGGGTACCCCAGAAAAACTGGGAGAGATACGAAAAGTTTTGTCACTTTGGACAGCTCACTTTTCAACTAGTTTTTAATGGGGATTCTTTGGTGAAGTCAAAAAGAACGTCTTCAATAGAAACGTCATAAGAATAGGGAAAAATATGAACACGCTTAGGGAGTCTGAATTTCGTGAGTAAATATAGCTAATTGACCCAAACAAACAAACCCAAGGAAAATATGATGAATTCGGGTTGTTCAAATGGAGAAAGCTGTATTGGAATGGGTTACGCTCAACTGCGCATTTGGACTACATCGTTTTCATTAGGACTACATACGTTTTCATCCTCCTTTTATTTGAACTAACTTTAAGTTTTGAGATAATGTTTTTTTAGCATTCCTTCATTCCAGGTCGTTTTCGAGATTTGTTGATTTAAATCGACCTACGTTCAACACCGTTGACCAATGCAGAATTTATATTACGATATTCTATATGATAATAATCATAATGAATTCTCATTACAGACAAAAAAGATTTTTTATGAATTTTTATGAGTGAAAAAATGCTGGAAATATGAGAAAAATGAGAAAAAAAAAGAATTCTTGTGGCGCAGGGCTCGAGGCTTCTCCGCGAGCCATTTGCATGATGATATAGTCTTATCGACGCGAGTTTTATGAAGTTTCCCCGTGCCCTCTTAGGAATAACCAACCAAACCCAAACAAACCCAAACAAACCCAAATTGGGGATGCGATTATTGAGGAGTTTCCAGACGTCAATCCTGAATATATCACGTCCTTATCGACGTGGGTTTTCCGCACTTTCCCAGTGCCCTCCTGCAACATCGCGTTTTCGAAAAGTTACGAAGCCCAGTCAAGAGATACAGTTTCCAAAGTCTTCAAGGTCACTCATCGAAACCTCGAGGACGAAAAACAATGAGGATCGTGAAGAACGTCCAAGATTTGTTCTATTCTTTCGGCGATTGACATACGCGATACGCGACCAATATTTATCGAGTATCTTTGGTAAACACGTTGTATCGTCATTCGCGACACAAGCGATACGCCAATCTCGAAAAAAAAATTCGTGTTTGCTCGCGGCTATTGTTGATATGTGTCACGGCTCTTAAATATGCAGGAGAGAGAATTTGTAAGCGAGATTCGAGGCTCCGATGCTTCCAACGTCTTCTCGAATTTACGATAATCGCGATCGAACGATTATATACAGGGTGTATCAATAACTATTAGCAACTTGGATACCTTCGAAACTATAATTTTTTACGGAAATATTTACTGAAATGAAATCACCCAGCACAAAAGGGGGTTCCGATAG
This sequence comes from Ophioninae sp. B BG-2022a, assembly GCA_030522765.1. Taxonomy (NCBI): domain Eukaryota; kingdom Metazoa; phylum Arthropoda; class Insecta; order Hymenoptera; family Ichneumonidae; species Ophioninae sp. B BG-2022a. The sequence continues at coordinate 2,539 of JAPYZJ010002564.1, forward strand.
CGATAAGATTTTTTTTGCAGGTGGAGGAACTTTGAACATTTGAAGGTCAACTTGATTTTAAAAAATGGATATTCAATGACCTTCAATGACCTTATGTTGTAGATCGGTGAACTTGCTTGTAAAATGAAATTGTATAATTTTATAATTATTAGTTTATAAAGTTTAATTTAATTTCCTTATCGAATTGTTCGTTTTATTTTATACATTAATTTATGTAATTTTACATACGTTGAATCCATAAATTACAACGTATACCCTTATGGGTTTTTACGTATTACTCTAAACAATATTTCTTTAAGCTCCTCTATCATGATACAAAAAAAAAACTATACCGATTTATTTAACAAAATGAAGTTGACCTTCAAATGTCCGAAGTACCGCCACCTGCAAAAGAAAATATTATCGCTATCGGATGACCCCTTTCGTGGTGTGCGATTTCATTTTAGCAAATATTTCTGTACACCTTATAGTATCGAAAATATCCAAGGTGCTAATGGCTATTGATTCACCCTGTATAGTATATCGTCACTCTCCAAGCTCGCGACTTCCCGAAACTGAATATTAATTATTATGACGATACGATTTTTTTTATGGCGGCTGTCCCTTTAATATTCCGTGCCGGAAATACGATGGGACAACATGGGCCAGTTTTTTGTCCTTGAGCATTTTTCACTCGCACTAGCGAGTCGCCTGATTATCGTAATCGGACGTGTATTGCATAACGCCACGTGAATCAGCCTCTCAAATAATTTTCTTTATTCCCGTTCCGATCGTGAGTCAGGTCTGGTAGAATTCTTTTGGATTATTTTTACTATCGCTTTTTCGTGACGGAAAATTTACGGATAATTACAATATTGTAATAATTGCGACGGTCATTTTAATTAGTGAATCAAATATACATATTATTTTATGAATAATTATTTGAATTGATTATTACTGTTAACTTTATAATCTAATTTTATTAATTTAGACACTAAATTAATAAAATTAAAATTTTAGTAAATTAAAAAATTAAAATTAAATATTTAAATTAATAAAATTTTAATTTTATTAATTAAAATTTTTAATTTTAATTTTTTAGTAAAATTAATAAAATAAAAATTTTATTAATTAATAAAACTCTAAATTTTAGAGTTTCATTAATAGAGTACTATTATATATATAAGATAATGGAAACAGTATCGTAAAAAGGCAAACCAATATATATTTTTTTTTTAAACCAATTTAACCAAAATTTAAACCAATATAAACCAAATTAAAATTTTTAATTTTTATTTTTTAATAAAATTAATTAAATTAATAAAATTAAAATTTTATTAATTCATAAAACTCTAAATTTTAGAGTTTCATTAATAGAGTACTATTATATATATATATATATAGGATAATGGAAACAGTATCGTAAAAACGCAAACCAATATATTTTTTTTAAATGTTATTTGTTGGAAGTTAAGAAAAAATTAAGGTTAACGCTTCTACAAGTATATCTATGTACAATAGTATCGGGATGCGAGCACAGAAAATGCTCCGATAGGACTTCGTTCTTCATCGCCCGGATAGCTCAGTCGGTAGAGCATCAGACTTTTAATCTGAGGGTCCAGGGTTCGAGTCCCTGTTCGGGCGAATTTTTTTTTCTTTTCACCAGCCCACGTGGCTAGGGAAACTAATTGTTTATTGCAAAAGCCAATATTCAGTTTACGTGCGATGTTTAGTATAATTTATTTTTTTAAAAGTTAACAAATGTCGATGAAATCGTTGATTGGTCGGGATCGTGTACGTGTTTTTTTTTTTTTTTTTTGAAGGCCGTCCCTTGTAGGAATTTCATCGATCGTTTCGTTCGTTTTCGATTTCGCTCGTAGCAGTATTTTCGGAGTCAGTATTTTCGTATTCGATCGTATTTGCTTCCGTAAAGTGGAATGTGTCGACACACCAGTTTCCAGTCGGTAAGCCAGAGAACGGTTATCAGACTCGCTGCTCCATAAATCGCGATAGACGTTCTCCTGAGTTCGCACGTTGAAATTTAATCAGATATTAGTTCATTTATTTTTGAAGCGTGCAGCTCTCGTTGCTACGACTTTGAAGTATCTATCTTTTGGTTGCAATTAAAATTTTTTGATTCTACTCAGTTTTTTAATTTTTTTCAATGTAAAAATGTCACTTGGATTGTTCCCCAGGATTGTGGTTGGAAATTAATCGAATATTATTTATAACATCTTTAAAAGGATTTTTATCAGTTCGCTTTTTTTATTGAAAAGTTAACAAGTACATTTATGTTAGTATTAATTTTGTATATAGCAAAATCAGGTCAGACGGTGGTAAAAGAGTATTTAGTTGGGAAGAGTAATACGTAAAAACCCATAAGGATATACGTTTTAATTTAGGAATTGAACGTATGTAAATTACATAAATTAATGTATAAAACAAAACGAACAATTCGATAAGTGAATTAAATTAAACTTTAGAAACTAATAATTATAAAATTATACAAATTCATTTTACAATCAATAATAATGTCATAATCATTATTGAAATAATAAAAATAATTATTGAGTGATGATTAGTAATTATAGAATTTATTATAGAATAATATAAAAAAAAGCAAAAATTCATTATTCTATGATTATTTGAATATTTCTATAACTAAATGATTATAAAAATAATTAACTATAATGAATTAAATAATTAATCAAATAACTCCATAATCAAATAATTATAGCAATAATTAACGGATAGATTTGATCATAAAAACGAATCTCCATTTCAAATGGGAGACGTGAATTTTAACACCATCCATTTCCCGTGCTATCAAAAATATAATATCTTTTTTATTTAAAAAGGAAACTATTTTATCAAATATTTTCCCCATCACCAGTTTCCTGTCGTTTGACATCTGTCATCTGTACCAACGAGGATGGTCATCGATCTTTTGATCTCCGGGAATTACAAAGTTGTCCCGGAGCAAGAAAATTATCAGACGCAACTCGCTCGAATGCGAATGAAAAAATAAATTCCAAAAAAGGAATTTAAAAAATATATATATATCAAAAGAACACACAGCTCGGATTCATCGATATTCGTATTGACTGAAGATATGTCAACGAGCGATTGATCCCAATCGGCGCATTTTTGCTGGACGGCTTTAAGCCACAATTCCTTTTTTTTTGTGCTCGTTGATTTTGTTTATTTTCAATCTTGTCGTTGACAACCGTTCGATCGAATTTTTTTCGGTGATAGATACGCGAAATTGGATAAGCATTGAACAAATATGAGTTATTGTTATCAGTGGAATTCAAAACGTCGGGAAGACGAGGATCGATCGTCAGAAAACAAAAATTGACGAATTGACGTATCTGTCAATGTCACGGTCTTGGCGATTAAAAAATAAAAAATAAAAATAAAAATAAAAAGAAATCATAGCGATTCACCAAACTCTGACACGCTCCAGAACGTCTTGAAACTCCGAGAATTTCGACCAATTTTTCCAAACCATTTTTCTTCTCTTTTCGTTCGTTCCTGGATTTTCCTCGATTTTTTGGAAGGATTTAGAAATTTTTTGAACGTTGACCCAATTTGAAATTGTTTGTTGATTTATTTTTTTACCGCTCTATCGCTTTCATTTCGATCCTCATGGAAGCTATGGAACGAGAACACACTTGATCCTTACTTCCGGTGAAAAAATCGTACACTACGTGTGTCCAAAGGATCGTAAACTTTTATTTTTTTGGAAAACATTTGCTCCACGATCTGGGGAAATGCCCAAATACCGGGGGACAAAAATGAGTATTGGAAGACGCTGAAGTTACATTTTATCGTTCGTTTGTCGAAATGATCGAAGAAATTAAATCGATTTAATTGATTGTCAAGATCAGATCATTGAATTGGAAGTTTCAGCAATTTTAGCTACGAAACATTATGGCATTAGTTACGTCATGACACAATATGTATCGTGAGTAATCATTACAATGATGGCATTCACCACGAGACCATCACAATCCCAGAATAAAATCAAATTAATTAATTAACATTAAGCTTCCTTTTTACAAATGGCAATCACCTGTTCTTCCATTGATCTGAGAATAATCTTCACTATTATTGGAGTAATTTGAGGTTAATGAGGGACCCAAAAAAATTCTTGCCTATTTTAGAGAAATCTTGGCCAGTATTTCCTCTTTAAGACCTAGATTATTCTAGGGTTTCTAAGGAACCGCTAAAGTGTTTCCTTCTGCAAAACTGCGAACATTGCCTAGATAGCACATCCAGTGAACTCCCATATTTACGACCATTAAACGTTTTGCGGAAACAACCATTTCCCCTATTCTGAGGAATCTCCCGATGATACTCAATCCCAGAATGACAAAATTGCGAAGGAAAGCCAGATATGATGAATGGTAGAATCATATTGGTCCATTTCATACGAAACGACCCGCTCTTACAGTGATTCGTTTGGGTTTGTTTGGGTTCATATTTTTGATCAATTTATGTCGTTGATCACACTCGCCTGCGTTTTTAATTGGGATATGTGTTATCGGAATGTATTTCTACGTTCACAATCTGCGTATAACTCAAATTTCAACTGGATTTGAAAAGCTAAACGATTTGTTTTATTTTGTTGTAAAAAATGGGAATATTTCATGACTGCCCCTAATAATTCGGCAACCCACAATATTTTGCAATTAAATCCGTCGTCGCAGGGAACTTAAAATTTCCCGTCGACAGTGAGTTGTCAAATTATTAGGGACAGTCAAGAAATATTCGTATTTTGTACAACAAAATAAAAAGATTTTTTAGCTTTTAAAATCCACTTGAAATTTGAGGCATACAATTGTGAACGTAAAAATATATTCCAATAACACATACCCCACTTAAAAATGTAGTCAAGTGTGCTCGAAGACACAAATGAGCAAAAATATGACTGTCCTTAATAATTTGGCAACCCACTGGATATGCAACCCGGACGTGGATGCAGTTTTTTTTCGAACTGAATGTTGGGCAGTCCAAATTTACTATGGTAAATATTTATATATATATAATAAAATATTTATATATATATATATATATGTATATAATATTTAATATTATTTATATATTAATATTTATATATTATTATTATATATTAATATTTATATATATATAATAAAATATTTATATATATATAATGATTTATCTATGGTAAATTTGGTATATGGTCTAAGGTCTAAATGGTCCATCAGATTTATTTTTTCGAAAAAAGGCGGTCTCATATGCAACCTTATAATTTATGCACGAATATACTGGTGAATATGAGTGCGTGCCCATTTACATGTGCATACATGTGAAATGAGCGGAAAAAACCTTTAATTGATGCTGTAAATTATGGGCGCTAGATTGCATCAGTATTTATATTTCCGTTGGTGCAAACGACTTCCGGCGATGTAATCGGTGCATTTCGTGTTGTATCGCAACGCGTATACACATGAGCGAAAAAGCAGAAATTTTACGAACCGTTACCGATCGGTGGTTTGACGCGGGTCGGACAAGCTTCTTCCCGGCTCGTCGCGACAGGAAAGAACGAATTTCATACGAGAGCACGGGAGAGCCAAAAAAAAAAGTGAGGAAAGACCGTAACGTTCCCTCGTTTCGCCCAAATTGTATGAACAATCACAACCGTGAAGTTGACTCATGTATGAATATATTCATATTCATCAAATGCGTGAAGAACGAAAAATCCGTAAAAATAGTTGCGCTCCGGATAAAAATGTAATTTTACTATTTTTAAATGTTATACATATTTTTTTATTATTATCTGTTACCGTATGTTTATTTGTTTAAAAAATGACTTATAGTCACAGAGAAATTACAATTTATAAAATATAGTACGAAAAAATTAAATAGCGATGTGTTAATTTTATGTAAAATATTTTTAAACAATTTTTATTGAAACATTATGAAGATCGTGATGATTTATAATTTTTTCATTTTTCTTATTAAGTTCAACGTAAGTCGAAACGATAATATTAAATTTGGCTATCAATTAATTATTACATATTAAATATACAAACTTTATTAATAAATTACTGTCATATGACAATCGAGATCATCTTGTTTTTCCAATAATAATCTAAGTTAACGAGATTTGCTTAATCTGCAATAAACTTTTAATTACGTTTTTAATTTAATTCTTTTATATTTATATTAGGTACTAAGATTTTTTTTATTTGCTCATAATAATACATATATTGAATCTTTGTTTATATATTAATTCTTTTAAATTATTTCTTTTAATAATGATTTCATCGGCATTTCTTTCGAACATCAAAATAATCTAACGAAATCAGCAAATCATCATCATAAAAATTATTTCCTATTTCCAAGTCGAGTAAAAAAAACATGACTTCATGGTTATCTACCGAAATGTAAAAAAACAAACAAAAAAAAAAATTCGTCCTAATCGCCCAGCACAAGTTGGACGTAAACAGTACGATATCCGTTTTTAATCGTCTTTCTCAAGACTCTACAGCGTAAAAGTTTCCCTACAGTGTAAAACTATTGGCTCGTAAAAAAAAAAAAAAATTCTGTTCAAAACGTTTCTTTACCGGAGTTTTGCTTCGCTCGCAGTCCCCCGCGATGTATGAGCCAACCGTCGCCGGAACATTTCTCACTCATATCTCCTCTGAAGCTCGCACACAGTGGGAAATTGAAGAATTTTACGAGTGCACTTGCGCAAATTCAATTTGCCTCCTGTCTCGTATCGTTCTACTTAAAATACTGCTAAACGTTCGTGTCAAAAAGCAAAAGAGAGGGGATGAGGAAAAAAAGCTTATCTTCAAACATGAACGTTTTGATATGCAACGCTTTTTCCATTGTTTTTTCCCTCTACTCTCTTTCGAGATTTTTCCCTTTGACAACTCTCCATCGCCCATTATTTCACTTTTATACAGGGTGTCCCAGCGAAGAATGTTATCCTTGAAACGGGAGGTAGGGGGTGAAATTCTAAGCCGATTGATATAAGCATGTATGGGTCTCGGATCAATCCCTGAATTGTTATTAATTTTTTACGGTAGCCAATCAGACGCTCCCGGAGGCGGGCCTACGCGCTGAGCGACACGCACGTTCGCTAGTGCCCGGAGTGGGGGTACCCCCACCACGCGGACTCTCCGGCTCGGGCGCGTCTGATTGGCTACCGTAAAAAATTAATAACAATTCAGCGGTTGATCCGAGACCCATACATGCTTATATCAATCGTCTTAGAATTTCACCCCCTACCTCCCATTTCAAGGATGACATTCTTAGCTGGGTCACCCTGTATATCCCATTTTTCCTTTTCGCTTCACCTCTTCCTAGGCTTCCCCGCGTCGCCCAGGTTTTCCCCCACCCTTACCCTCTCACCTCTCAGTCCCACCCCCCCCTCTCTGATTCTCCCCCTCCCTCTTCTTTGCTCTGCGTCCCGTGTCGCAACCGAAAATGGAAAACCAGGTGTGTCTCGTGCGAGCCCCCGAAGCTCTTTCGGAGCTTCGGCAGTGCGCTGTGTTGGATCTATGGAAATAGAAGCGTCGAGTCGTGTATGTCAGCGGGTCAGTTCTGTGGCTGGGAGAGGCCTCTTTTGTCATTTGTCGTAGGCAGAGACACAGTTGCACGAAATTTATGTGTGCACACGCGTACGAAAGGTAGTTTCGGGGACACTACGATTGCGTCCTGAAAAAAAAACAAAAGTCCTCAAACTCAACATATCGTGAAATAAAATGTCCTCAAACTCACATTCAACGGAGAAAAAAACCTGGATTGATGCTAAAATCATTTACTAGAATGGAAACCTTCACAAAATCAACGATTCGTATGTCACCCTTTCGTTCAAGATGTTCTGGAAATTTCTGAGTTCGATAGAAGCCAATATTAGACATTTGTAACTTTTTTCGAGATATTTCTTTATCCATGCAACTTTTTGAAATATTTAGGTTTTTCGTTGATGACGTTCGTGGGTTTTCACTTTGAAGGAGGATATCGAGCAGGCATTTAACTCGACGCTCTTCCTTCAAGCGCGTGTTGGACGATATTTGTTCGAGTCGAGAATTGGCAAGCACGTCGAGAATTCTGAGAGTGCCCTCGGAGAGAGCAGGAGAGGGAAGTAGAAAAGTCGTCGTACCACGACCGCGGACGATTCTAGCAGACCGCCTGGTGCCAGCAGCATTGAACAAAGACCGCGGGATGAGCACTCGTGGACATATCCACGTCTTGCACAGAGTGAACTAAATAATTCGTCATCTGGGCTGAGGAGGTTTAGTGACGAAGCGACCAGGCAAAAAAAAAAATGTGAAAAATGACTCAACAAAAAAGAAAATAAAAGATAATTATAACAGAGCGAAATAAAGGTTAGAGCAATCGGAATAATCGGTCAGACAAAGAACAAGCTTCGATCGAATGATGGAGACAAAACTGGCTCGGAAAATGAAAATGGAATAAACGAGTAAAAATAATTGAGAGAAGAAGACGAAAGAAAGAGGTTACTAGAGTTCAGAAAAAAAAGGAGAAAAAATACTAAAAAAGGCATAACAGAAAAAAAAATCAAGAAAATGAAAAGAGAGAATAACAGATTTTCAAAATGAAGGGAACGGAGCTTAGAAAAATAAAAGGGCTAAAAATAAATCGAAAAATGAAAGGGTTAAAAATAGGTAAAAATTATTGAAGAGAGAAACAGATTCCGGGGAAGAAAACGGAGAAATCAGAAAAATAAATCCACGTGAAAATCATGTATTTGCATATCCGTATGTCTTCGTCGATGGATACAATGTTAATGACGTTTTCTTTTGTCTTTTTTTTTCTCCTTTCTAGCGAAACTGACACGATTATTAATTTCGAGCCTTCGATGTTTCCGAGTCGCTAATTATATGATATCGAGGCCGATAACGTCGCGAAATTAATATTTGTATTGAAAAAAAAAAAACGAAAATCCAGACTAATATTTGTTGACACACGTAGCCGGGATAGCGCGAGCGAAAACTTCGTGGGGCGTCTCCACGTTCACACTTGGCTCCTGTACTCGCTTCTTCGCTCGGAGACACCGCGTCTGTCGTAATTGGCACGCAAACGTTGGAATCGCGAGCTCAGAGATCCCCAGCTGCTAATTGTATACACCGGAGGTGAAGGAGCTTGCGAGTAAAATTATTCTCGTCCAGAAACGAAAATAAAAAAAGCCCAGAAAAGTTATGAAAAAACATCAAAAAATACTTTTTTTTTCAAACCACGAAATTGTTTTGTTTCTTTCGATCGAGGAGAGAAGATCATTTACAAATTTGAAAAAATCGATTTTTCCAAATTTGAAGGAAGGAGTTTTGTATAATAACGATACAGAAAAAAGCAAAAAAAAAAAATTAAAATTAAAAAAAAAGTCGAAACATGCAAAAAAGTAGAAAAAGTTGAACGAGCTGTCGAAATACGCTGTTCAGGTTTCCCCTTCGTTTTTCCTTTCACTATCGCTCCATGCTGCCACGATTCGTAAGCACCGAAGTTGATCGAAAATACAAACCTTTAAAAAACAACACTTTTTCCACGTTAGTCCGTACAGTTCGTTCGGAGATCGAAGAATTCTCAAAATGTATATCTTTTCATTTCATTTAATTCATTGAGCATAGAACACAAAGCGTTTTTTTTTGTTTTCTGTTTTTATGCAATTTTTGGAAAAATGGCTTCAGTTTTACCAGGGACTGAGTGAAATATGCTGAGGAAATTGCAAAATCTGTAAATGTGTACGAAGCAATGGTGAGGTGGGAGGGAGCGATTGAAAATTTATTTATAGAATAATAATAAGAATAATTATAAATAAAATAATATATAATAAATAATATAATTAATATATAATATATAATAATATAATAAAATATTATATAATTATAATAAGAATAAGAATAAAACCGCCCATTCCGTGGGCAAGGGAAACGAGGTAGTAGATCGATTGGAGATCGAGGAAACGATTCAATCAATGTGTCGTCTATTGTCGGAAAAGACAACTTTGGCAGATTGTTCCGGCAGAAATTCTGATTCCAAGCCCGAAGAATTTTCATTCTTTGGAGTTTATCCAAAATTACCGAGGCATTTTTCGACTCTTTCGAACGAGATAAAGTCCTAAATCATAATGGCTGACTGCATCAATGCAAATGAGACAATCACTGTAAAAAAAAAAATGGAAAATCTTAGTTTTTGGGAAATGTGACCAGCATTTGTAATTGTCAAGGCGAAAACGTTATTTATGAGGTTTCAGAAATGATAGAAAAGAATTATTCAATTAAAATAAAAAATGAAAACATAATTTTTAAATAAAAATGTTAAAGATTACAACGAAAAATGTTAAAATTAACATTAAAGATGGAAGAAATAATTAAAATAATGTTCCTGTAATATATGATAATTTTAATGAAACGATAAAACATTATAAATTTAAAAAATCACCTAATTTTTTTTAGAATCCTCGTATATATTTTTGAAAATTCAATCTGGAACACCCTGTATATATACAGACCTCTGTCTCTTAGTGACTACACGTACGACCATAGATTCGAATTAACGCGATTTAATCTATTTATAGGCTAGGCACTCGACATCTATACTCAATATCCATAGGACAAACCAATACACTATTGGACGAGTTTTCTTCTTTTTTTTCCTTCCTATATTGCGATAGGCTATTTACTTTAAAGATTTATCTCCGAGCCAGCACATTAGAGTATATTGTAATCGGTCCCTCTCGTACGCCGAGTGGAAAGTCCAATAACGATGATATGATAATTCCCGTCGCGACTGCCAATCGCGGTCACCATCCTCAAATTTGCATAAGTTCGTTCTCGCAGTTCACCCGCTGGAAAGCCTGTGGAAAAGCTTACGTAACGTTCACGATGAGATGTGTTCCGCTGCGGAATTTGTCTTCATATTTTTTGGAAAAATTTGGGGGCGGAGGGGGGAAGGTGCTTTTAGAGAGAGGGAAACGTGCCAATTATAATCATTTCTCAAAATTAGTTTCCAATAATAATTTATAGATTGCAGGTATTAGAGTTTTTTATAAAATTTTATTGGAGAATTTGTTATAAAATAATGATAAAATTTTTAATATAACAATTCCCATTTTTTCTAGTAATTTTTAATCCACTTTATCACCACTACCACTATCACCAATTTATTATTCTGTTTCATTTCTAGCTCATTTTTTTATCGATTTGAAATGAAAAATTGAATTTCTTTGTTACCATAATCGTTTGGACAGTTCGAGCCGAAACGAGTGAACAAGAGAAAGTTGAAAAGTATGTTGTTCTTATGAATTATTTTGTAACATTTTTTGCACGTTTTTGGAATTCTAAAAATGTCCAAATTTTTCAGATTACTTTATATATTGATTATATATTTTTTAAACATTTTTAAATTTTATTAAAAGTTTATAAATTTAAGAAAGACGATAACGTTTTCTATATATTATTCTTTTGAATATGGCATCTTAATCATTTATTTATATCGCTTCCGTTAATAATTTATTTTCGTTTTCGTTAAATTGATTTTTTTTCGTGCGAATTCTATTTTGCATAAATCTTTCTTTTTTTTCTTCGTGAATGAAACGCACAATGGCGGCCGATAAATCGTTCCATTCGTTTATCGCGATCTCTCTTCAGGGCGATTGCTATTTTATTCGAAACGTTTCACAGAGCGTGGTCTCTTGTGCAAGGGTTGAACAGATTTTCTCGCGTGATTGCGACCCAGGGAATTCCGTTGAATCTTTTCTAGTACGCACGTGTATACCTGATCCTGTGTATGGTCTTTGATGTACATTTCCCTTCCACCGAGATACCTGAGTGTGTACAATTCAATTGTAATAGTAGTCTGAAATTATTTTTTTTCCGTATTCCGCCCTAAGAAAGTCAGTATCTTGAGCTCGAAAAAAAATAAATCTCGTCTTTCGACTGTGCAATCAATTTCAATTACGATAAGAAAAATAAAATAATTAGGTCGAAAAAAGAACGCGCAAAAACAGATGAGGCGATAAAATTTATTTCTGTTTTTGTAAATAAATAGAAAAATAGAAAAAAATAAAAATGGGGAAAAGAAAATCTCGGTATTAAAAATTGGACGTGGTTTGGGCAAAAGTGATTTTTGGAAAAGATGAAAATGTATTGGTTTTCGATGAAAGGGAAAAATAAAATAATTAGATCGAAAAAAAACGCGCAAAAACAGATGAAGTGACAAAATTTATTTCTGTTTTTGTAAAATAGAAAAATAGAAAAAAAATAAAAATGGGGAAAAGAAAATCTCGGTATTAAAAATTGGACGTGGTTTGGGCAAAAGTGATTTTTGGAAAAGATGAAAATATATTGGTTTTCGATGAAAGGGAAAAGTAAAATAATTAGATCGAAAAAAAACGCGCAAAAACAGATAAGGCGACAAAATTTAATTCTGTTTTTGTAAATAAATAGAAAAATTTAAAAAAATAAAAATGGAGAAAAGAAAATCTCGGTATTAAAAATTGGACGTGGTTTGGGCAAAAGTGATTTTTGGAAAAGATGAAAATGCATTGGTTTTCGATGAAAAGGAAAAATAAAATAATTATATCGAAAAAAAAACGCGCAAAAACAGATAAAGCGACAAAATTTATTTCTGTTTTTCTAAAATAGAAAAATAGAAAAAAAATAAAAATGGAGAAAAGAAAATCTCGGTATTAAAAATTGGACGTGGTTTGGGCAAAAGTGATTTTTGGAAAAGATGAAAATGTATTGGTTTTCGATGAAAGGGAAACCCATCGAGAGTTCATTGGATTCGGTCTTGTTGCTCTCCCCTCCTCCCTTTTACGACCCTTTCTTTGTAAACGTCCAAGGGTGATGAAGTGTCGATCGGAATTGAAGAGGGGGGTGAGGCACGTGGTTCCGTACTCCAAATGTGGGTCACAGGACAAAGGGTCGTCAAGTTTGTTGGCGGTCCCCTAGGGCTTGCTGGGAGGGGTTGACAGGGTGGAATTCAACGTTGAGTAGAGTCGCCCCAACCATTGGCAACAAGGGCTGCATCACTTTGTCTGCATTTTTTTCCTCGTCGAATCAGCGTCGATCAAAGCCGAGTGGATTATTTAATGCCTCTGGGAATCGTTCTGTGAATGGTTCTGGTAAAAAAAAAAAACGAGCTGTTTACATCGATTGACAGTAATGCGTCAATGAACTTTGTGCTGGGCCAAAGGATTTATACAGGGTGTCCAACGACGGAATGCCATCGATAAAATAGGAGGTTGGGGTTTCAATTCTGAGTCGATTGATATAAGCTTGTATGATTCCCAGATCAACCCCTTAATTATTATTCATTTTTAAAAGCAGCCAATCAGACACGTCCGTTAGCGGCAATTCAATTCAATTATTTTTCAATACAAATCACATAATTATTCATTCAAAAATAAAAACTTAATATTTATTAATTATTATTTCATGATTTAATCAAGTTACTAAATGTGAATATATTGTTAATATTTAAAATTAATATTACGTTTTCATGTTATTGTCAAAAAATAATATACAATCGTAAATAACACATTTCGGGTTTTTACGAAATTCGAGGACGAAAATTTGGGTATGAAAAAAAGTCAAATTTTTTATTCCTCTAGAAACAAAAACGACATTGCAAAAAAATAATGTATAAAATTACGAGGGCAATGGAACGAGGGTTTCGTATCAGCGCATTGAGAAACTCTACCCTCCTCGACGTCCAACGTCATTTCTCGATGATCAAATTAATCATTTGTATTACTGGGGCTCGCCTATCAGCGGTATTGCAATGCTACAAATATCATTGGCTTTTCTATAGTGGACGCATTCGGATCTATCGTTCTCTTTGTCTCCGAGGACGAATGATGAAACTCTCTTCCGCGTTGCGTTTGACGCACCACGATTAACTTATTGTTTATCGATAAACGGGTCTGAGAATTACATTTGATGAAAAATATGGCATATAAGGAGATGAGAGAGGTTTCCTATCAGTACCCTGGATTTACTTAAACCCCATATCCCGCCTCTCTCACGCCATCTTTTTTACTTTACAACGATGACCTGCATCGTTTTCTCGACCTCTTGGTTCATTTTCCACTGATTGCTCATTATCGAAAAACAAAAACAATGGCGTGTCGAAAAATGTCCAAAAGTTCGATCTCACTGATTGGTCTTTTGAGTCACTTAAATTATTCAATGACAAAAATGGAAAATTTTGATATATATGAATAAATAAATAAAGAAATAATATATATTTATATATATTTATGAGGTTATTAACATTGTCAATTAGGAAATTATTCGATTATTTTTTTCGTTGGAATTGAAAAAATATGGAACAATTTGTTTTTGGATTTACCTGAAGTTTTTTTTTGCATCGATATTCCAGTTTGGAGTATTTGATTTACTTGCTGGATCCAAGGGTTTAAGATCAGATTGAAAATTGGATTCCTCTTTTTCAGAATAAAATTTTAGTATACGAGTTCAATACAAATTTCACTCAGAATAGTCAATGTAATAAAAATAAATGATCAAAATGTTTGGGCTTAATATTAAAAGTTACACAACGACATAAATTCAAATAAATTGAATAACAGATTTGATAATATAATTGAATTTATTACATTGAAAAAAAAAATTTAATTATAAATAATACAAATGAAAATGTATGTATTAAAAATTATGATTAATCATATTAATTTAAATGAAAAATTTTATTAATATCCATTAAAACTCTATGATTTATTAATTACAAAACTGGAATTCAAATTAGATTCAGGAAATTACCCTCCCTCCCCTATCCTCGCTCCTCCACTACAAATATATGTATATTGAGAGCGAGACGAAGGGAAAACTGCGAAACGTGTTAGCGACGATTCACAGAGGAGCCCCTCGAGGTCGTAAACGCGCTTTCAATGCGAGCCATATATACACGATAGTACACTTATGCATAGTGAGATCGAGACCCGGGAGCTTTTCTTACGAGTACACGGTGAGGACAAATGCGCCGTGTACTAAAACCAAAATCCCGTTCAAGAGGACACATAAAACGGGATCCATCAGGCACCAATGTTCCATTCGTGCCTTAACATTCTCATGACGAGATGAGGGCCGAGGGGAGGGGGGAAATTGAGAGGGAGCTTTATCGCCATGGCTCTGAGGCAATTCCATTTATATCGGTGGTCCAATGACGTATCCACTTTGTGAATTCTGCACCGATGCAATTCTCAATTTCCGGACATGTGTGGCTGATAATAACAACGATAATAATAATAATGATAAAGGCAATAAAAATGTCCAATCCGCCGGAACAATTGGCTGGGAGATCCCTCTTTTTTTTCCTTTTCCTTTTTATCTCTGGAATACAAGAATTGGGATAAAAAAAAAATTGAAAAAAAAAAATTGAAAGCTCACGCCCAAAAATGATGTAAAATTGGAAGCTAGAAAAGAGGACATTTTTCTATTTTTTTCTGACGGCAGCGTTGGCGTGATTGAATGGAGATTTTTTAACAGTTTGTATCTACGGTTGACAGGCTAGAGATTTAAAAAAAATTGAATTATATTGATAAACAATGAAGTTATTGTTTTTTAAGTCATGAGCTGCCGTTGTTGCATTGAGGATCGGTGGGACGGTTTTGGTTGGAATAATAATTAAGTAACTGTGATAATAAGTGTATTTCAGAAGTCAAATGTTTTGTTCGAGTATTTAACATGAACAGGAATTAATATCAGCAAGCAACAATAATACTTTTATAATAGAGGGATCATTAAATGAATATGATAATTATTATAGTCATATATTAAATATTATCAAATAGATCCATCCATCTCATAGTTAATTAACGTAATAATTATTATGATATTTGGGAAATAATTAAAGTAATAATGATTAAATAATTATTGTATTTATGTGAATAATAATTTTATTAATAAGTTAAATATTTCATTGTAATATTTCGTATCAAAAATGATAACGAAAATCAGCAACAATACTCACATATAATATCGATTCATACATAACTGCATTTGCAAGAAATCCTATCAAACTCGTCAGGCTTTTCGTTCCCCACGAATTTTCCCAACCGTCCACGCTAACCCAACAGGGCTTTCGCGCCCTTTCATCTCTTTCGGTTTTTACGAGCACTTTTGTTGCTAGGGATTCGAAACGAGAATCCACGATCCATGTGTGCCCAGTAGGGTGAAAATCTGTTTTCCTTTCGTCTTTCCTTCCCAATTCTTGTATTTATTATTTTCATTTCTTATTTTTATTCGACTTTTATTACCAAGCTAGAGGGAGGAGCTGCGACGACCGTTGGTACGAGAATCGAAAAACCGAAACGCGAAATTTTATTTCCTAGCTTTGCCGCACGAAGTGACCCCGCAGCCGTGTTTTATTACTCTTTTTGACACGTCAAATCCATTATACTTTGATAGCTTTTATCCATCTGCGAATATAAATAACGAAACGAAATTCGAGGGTCGTTGCACTTTTGATTCGATCGTGTGAACGATACGTGCGTTTGTATTTTCAAAATTGTTTTTTTTTTGTATCTTATATTCCAAGGATAAAATAAAAAAAATTAAATTAAAAAGGATTAAATTAAATAACGATATAATATCATAAAAACGAAAATGACGTAATTATAAAAATAGTTTAATAACTATTAGAATTTAAGTTTTATAAGCAGAATTTTAGAAGTTTAGAAATTTAGAATTAGAATTTACGAGTTAGTTTAATATTATTGATAAGTTGTTTCACCCCGTTCAACTTTTCGGGTTTTTACGACCCCTCTCCTCCTCTGTTTTTTCCTGCTTTCCCCCACCTCGTTTCCCCTCCCCCTTCACGGCCTCAGCAGACTTACCCCCTCTGTACCGTATTCACCGTGCCATTTCTGGCACGGGCATAGGTAAACTGCGGAAAACCCGTGCCAGTACAGCCGTTCCCAAATTCGCCTCCCGGCCGCGAGGTTTAATCGAAAAATTTCGAAAAAAAAATTTCGTCTGCTACGGGGGTTTGAACCCGCGACCTCCCAAGTTAGTTCAATATAAAGTTCAAAAGTTGAGAATTAGAATACAGTTTAATAACTAACATAGAATTATTATTATTATTTCAATAAAAACGAATACTAAATTGAACAATAAAAATTAAGAATGAAATTTAAATAGAATATTAAAAAGCAATGAATTATAAATATAATTAATCCAAATTGTTAAATATTATTATCAATTTTAGATTTTTATTTAATCTTTCAAAAAATGTTCTACAATTACTCAATTATAAAAATAATTATTATTTGTATAAAAGTGTATAAAATAAGGAATAACAATTAAACAATAAATATGATCATTTCAAAGAACATTATCTATTGTTATGAATTTTCTTCTTTTATTTAATACTTCCAAAAATACACTAGACGCAAAAATTAAAGGATAGAAATAAATAGCAAATTTTTTGCCATTTTTCAAAAGGCTGTAACTCTGTGAAAAATGGTCGAAAAACGTTTTTAAAAAGAAGGAAATTGTAGCCCCAAGTTTATAGTTTTCAGATCTGGGGTCGAACATTTTGTATCATGAGTAGTTTTCGAGAAAACGTCGGAAAACCATCGAAGGAAAAATTTTCGGAATTTTCACTCTTCTTCAAAACGGTCCATGGACTTGAATAAAT
>JAPYZJ010002565.1:0-28537 GCA_030522765.1 Ophioninae sp. B BG-2022a
GGGCAACTTGGTCGCCGGCGACTCGGTCCCCGGCAACTTGGTCGCCGGCGACTCGGTTCCCGGCAACTTGGTCGCCGGCGACTCGGTCCCCGGCAACTTGGTCGCCGGCGACTCGGTCGACGGCAACTTGGTCGCCGGCGACTCTTTCGACGGCGACTCGGCCAACGGCAACTTGGTCGCCGGCGACTCGGCCAACGGCAACTTGGTCGCCGGCGACTCGGTCGACGGCAACTTGACGTAATCGATCGTAAACGAGGAAGACATAGAAATAGTTGTTTCAATCACCGAAATCAATGACCAATCCGCTTGGTCGCCGGCGACTAACAAGCCTCATCTAAGCAGCTCTACCCCGAACACTCCCGCGCATAAAAAAATCCACTTTAACAGATACACACATCAGACTCAGCCAGTTTCCCATTGTGCCACGATTTTTCCCCAAACCTCGTAACTCTCGCTTCCGCGAGCATTATATCTCTGATTCTGATTGATGAAAGATTATCGAATTTCCAGCCGATTTTATACGACTTTCCTCTCGTTTTTTTTTCCCCCTCGGGCCTAGAGTAAAGTAAGTTTTCATAGATTCAACTTGGGCCACGGATATTTTCGTATTAACGACGATAGAGGGTGCCACACACAACCACTCGGGGCGATCATCCTCTCCTCATCGTCCAACGATTTTCCATGGATACGCTGCGATTCTTCAGCGAATGAGAGCGAAAGAGAGAAAGGAGGGTCATGAAATATTTATAACGTAAGTAGCGGCGAGCTCGACGCCCTTGGTACAAGTAGCCCATCGCCCTTTTCATGCAAGGGCTTTCATCGAATATACATATATATGTATATATATATATACTCATATGGATGAAATTGATGACCAATGAAAAGAATAAATTGGAATCGATTCAATTTGTCAACACGGGCGTAATTATGTTATTATTCCGGGCGGACGTTCGAGAAACGGTTCGAGAAGCGACGAAGTGGCGAAGAGACGCCTCGATCATCAATAATCCATAAAAACGGACCTTAACAAAGCCAGGCAAGGCTCATTGGATTCGCCGTGGCGAAACGAGAACGGGCGCTAACAATACCCACACGTAGACGAATTTCGAGAGTGCCAACGTACATCGGGAGCGGATTATTATTTCGTCGCGTAATGGCTTTGAATCGAGAAGTGATTTGTGACCCCCCCCCCCCCCCACCCGGCTCTGTTTCTTTTTGACCGCGATAAATGTACTTACAATGAATGGTACTTTTATTCATCTTTTTTTTCTGTTTTTTTTTTTTTCTTGAGGGAAGCGCAAGTTTGAAGACGGATTTAGATTGTTTAGGAGGGGTTTTATGACATTCTGATATGGGAATTTACTCATATCGGATTGGGCTTACATCCCTTTCACTTGGCCTTTTTTTTCTTCAGCGATGGCGCTTTTTTTCGTCAGAAATGGAAATTATTAAAGTCTTTGTCATTAAAGTAAAGATATTGTGATAAAATTATGATAAATCGACATGAAATTATTAGCTATGGAAGAAAGATCATTAAATTAAAAAAAAATCATTATCAGCACGTATGAGTTTTTTTTTAGTTTAAAGTAGTAAATTTTGTTCGTTTTACGCTTGTGCAAGATTAGAATTGCATTGAAATATTTAATTGAATTGTAGAGAAGTATAATAAAAGTTTGATTTTACAATTTAATTTAATTAATTATAGATGAATTAAAATAAAACCTGATGAATATTTTATTTGTAACTTCAGGCTAATCTAATTAAAATTCTTTGAATTCAATGAAATTTTTTAAATTTCATTAAAATCCAAATTAAGGTTACATAAAAACGTGATTTAAAAAAAATCTTAATTGATATATTCTTATTTTTTTACTATTCAATGTAAAATTACTTTATTTGTTATAACTATTTAAGTTTTAATTATGTTTTTACAAATCTGCATATATACCTCGATTTTTGTAAAATGAAAGTGCCACTTTTTATCAAATCAATCGATGTGAAAAAAAAATTATATTTATTTAGAAACAAATATAAAAATGGAAAATTGGAGGTTCTTGAGATCGAATGTTTAAAAAATCGATTTCTGTACCTACATATATTTCTACGCATACAGATGGCAGGGAAATAAAAAAGGGCAAGTACTCTTCGCGTTCGGAAATTTATTCGTCGCTGAAGATCTGTGACTTGGCGACGTCTTGGGCCCTGGCGAGCCTCGTACTATATACGAAATAATACATACACGCGCCAAGGGAATCACGGGGAGGCGGTGCGCCAGTTGCCCGGTTCCCTTCGCTTGATTTATCGCACCGCCGGATGCGCAAATACGGTAAAACTTCCCGGCTTCCGGTCTGGCAAAAAGCGTTCTCGGGCATGGAACACGCCCGCGAGGTATTTTTTTTCTTTTTTCCCTCGTCCTGTCACACCCTACCACCCCCTTGGCCACAACTTGTAACGGGGAAATTGCCAAATTTGCGTGATTATTTTGCGACTGGAGCAAAACGCTCGACGCTTTTCGCGGCTCGCCATCAATCCCCGATCTACTCGGTCGGTTGGCTCTTAACGAAATCTCAATCGCTTTTTTTTGTGGTCTCAAAAAAAAAAAAGAAAATTGCGATGGTTTTGCGGTTTTTCAAATTTAGGAATTTTGAAGTCACCACTTTTCAAATTTGAACCCCAAGGGACTTTCGAGTTTTCAAAATTCAAAGTGGTGACTTTGTATTTTGGGGATTTGAAAAAATCACGAAAAGTTTTGGATATTTCGAAATTTGTAAGGATCGTTGTGATTATTGTGGAGGGGGTAACTCTCAGCAAGTTTATGTCCATATAAATTTCATTTATTGATTAAATATTATTATACGAGAAAAATATTTTTCGAAGCTTTTATGTAATACACTAAAAAATAGAATTTTTTTATTATCAAGTTACCTATCTAAAAATAAAAGTAAAAAAAAAGTTTTTTCTACTTTTTAGTACATTAAGTAAAAGCTTGTTTTAAAAATATTTTCTTAACATATACATTTTTTCTTTTATGTTTTTAAAGTCGAATGATACTTTATCACATCTTAACAGAAATAATAAAATTCAAATTACCAATATAATTTAAATATCCAAATAAAAACATATTTTTTCTAGATCTACCAAGGAATAATAAATAAATTAAAGTTTTCACAAATATATAAAGTTTACAATTTCTTTATATAAAAGATAAATAAATTTTTGTTAATTTCATAAAAAGAGTTCAACCGGATCGTTTCACGAAATCCCCCCCACATCCGGTCCATATATATTAACGTTTCTTCTCCAAAAAAAAAAAAAAAAATATTTCTCCGCCCTTTTATTCGATTACTCTATTACGAGTATCTTTTGCGAAACAAAGGAACGAGTGTTCATCTTAAATGTCTGTATACAGTCCGGGCAATGGAATTTTCCCAACGTGATGAGCATCCTTCGTAGACTTTGGGGCTTTTTTTTCCTTACCTTATTGTTCGCCAGGAACGTTAGCCATTTTAAGTCTGTGGGGGGTGTACACAAGTATATACCACAGGGGATGCATGGAACGGGAAATGGGTGATAAAATTCGGCAGTGTTGGACAAAAGCTGGAGTAGGATGTTAGGAAAGTAGGAGGGATGGTGAGGTGGGGTGAGGGGATGAGGGGGTTGGAATTGGAAGCATCTTAGGCTGCGACTGCGTACCGCGAGTAAATTAGATTCCCGATTTCCGGTACGCTACAAGAACCCTAAAAAGGGGATAAGCGTGTCTGGCTTTTTCTCCCCAATTCGAGGGGTTGTTTTCGCCGTCCTTACGCACGCATTATTTTCCCTTCGTTTCTCAATTGACGTAATAATAAATTCCATTTAATAAGAATACGAATTTTCCTTCCCCCTTGAGGAATTCCTATAAACAGCTTTTTCCCCCTTAACGGGATGATCGTATTATTCCAAGGGATGTTTTCGACAATTAGAAAACCCTGGATTTTACGAATCCTGAAATTCAGTTTTTTCATCAAGGCTTCGTTATCAAATGTAATCAGAGTGCTGTCAGGAAAATCCTTTTTCTCATAAACAGCTTCCTCCCCCTTAAAGTGATAATAATTTTATTCTAAGATTTTCATTAATTAACATTTTCCCTCGATCTACGAAATTTCAGAATTTAGTTTTTAAACGCTTCGTTATCAGGCTTAGTCAGGTCGTCTTGCAGGGCAATGAAATTCCCTTTTGGAAGGTTGATTGCCCATATGTGAACTCGTAGACTTTGATTTTCGTGATTAATGGATGATTGAAGGGTTAGGCCTCGATTCGATATAGTTTCGGTACTTGACGAACGTTTTTTGTTTCGCTGTCAAGTCCGAGGTGCTCTCTCATGCTGGGTGAGAAACCACCAACAGCTACGGTGCTTTTGAATTCAATAGACGTGGCATTCACCCTAGCCTACTCGAAGGCAATACAAACTAACCTCCATTTGATTCAACGGACTTTTGTGGTCGTGGGTATGGTCCATATACGTGTGTGCATGTTGAAAGGTTACTTTGAAGACATTCGTACTTCGTCGAGCATCCCAGCACCGATGTTTCGGCAAATCCCAATGTCTTCGTAATCGCCAAAAGACCAGAAAGTATTTTACCATCAAGTTCATTCCGAGGACTTCCTGGGCCCTAAAAGCAACGATTTTTAGAGGCAATCCGTCAAAAACGTTCCCATAGCTGCCTGATGCCCCGATAGACTCCATTACATCCATATTGGAGTCCTCGAAGTTTCTAACCTGGAATAACCCCGATCTCAATCGAAAACAATTGCCAACCGGTTGTAAATGTATTAAACTAGTTGTTGAACTTAGCCTGGCTGGCTTCACGATGTTCTTTTCAAGCCTCCCCTCTCCAATGTTAAAGCTTGCACTCTTGAGTTCTTGATGGCACTTGACTCGTACAGATCACCCTCTCTCTCTCTCTTGCACTTTACTCCTCGAGGTCCACGTTCTGCACAATCATAATGGCGACCCTCTAACGTCCGTGAGAGAGTGTTGGGCGAGAAGGACTTTTGGCTCGTCGAGGGTGAAACCTCGAGTACCCCTGAAGGTATGTTACACGTAGTTCTGTGCCTCGTGGAAAAAAATCTTTTAGCTCGCAGTTACAGTCAACGGGGAGGCCAACAGGCCATCACTAATTTCGGTACTTCATATACTGGCTGATCCTTTATTGAACGCCATCAAACGACTGTAAGACTTTTCTCACTTGCCTAGTCAAGGAAACAAAAGAAAATTCATTGGATCAATAAAATACGTTGAAAAATATTTCCACTTTTTGATGTAATCTCCATTTAGCTCTGTGCTTTCCTTCAACGTGCTTTTCAGAGCACCGGATTACGAAAAGTGAGATTTTCAGATCTTTGGAATACTGATTTATTCTGGCTACGATCTTTTCATTCGATAGGAAATAGAAATAGCAATAAAAACAGTTTTCGACTGCATTGGGTCTTTATTATTCAGTCCCGGAAAAACTACTGAACAGATCCAACAGAAATTTGATGTATATGTCGATCAAGACTTGGACTAACATACAGACTACGTTTTTTTCACAAATTCACTTTTGGAACGATTAGAACATGGAAAATGTTCGGTTTTAACGGTAGTGACGTTTCCGGTAACAGCTGGTCACTATGTGTAGCTAATGTAGGCAATGAAAGACTTTCAACTGGAACTTCCAACTTTAGAGATCGTCTCAGTGTGAACCTTTCAAAAAATCTTTTTTTTTTGCACTATCGTATAGTATACACTGTTCTAAACATTCTTTCAAAATTTTTTATCGAAATTCAAATTATTACTGTCTTCATTATTATTACGGAAGATATCTATTTTCAATTTTGAGAGAACATTTTTAACGTCATTCTCTATCGCGCTATGGAGATTTTTTTTAATTTGACAAAAAGGCGGCGGTTTGAACTTGGCCCGTTTTGAATTTGGCCCGTTTTTCGACAGTTTTTCGTAAAAAAAGTTGAAAGATTGAAAAAAAAGCTTCCAAAAAGCTTCGGTCCCCGCAAAATTTGAAATTGATATCTTTAAAACTCTTCCTTCGAGAGTAGTCACCGTTTTGAAAAACACCATTCCGAGAAAAATGCGTTTAAAGATTGACTGGACAGATGTCCAGATTATTACAGATGTAATAATTTGAATTTGGATTAAAAAATGTGAGAGAATGTTTAAAACAGTGTATAGTAATCAATAATGCAAAAAAAAAGATTTTTTGAAAATCTCACACTGAGACGATTCCTTAAAAGGATCCGGACTTGCTGATAGCGAAAATTGCATAGATCTGCCAGGTTGGGAATATCTTTGGCTGTCTTGATGTAAGAAGTATACTGGTTTCGATGTTGAAGCTCCACAGGGGTTTCTGGGGGCTGTGATTTTCTGATTAGCAGCGGGTTGACTGGTTGCGGTTAACCGTTGTTAGGTCGTATCCGATTGGTATGCATGGGCTGGGATTCGAGCCCAGGGACCAAGAGAGAGAGAGAGAGAGAGAGAGAGAGATAGGAGGTTCTCACCTCAGTTATCTGCCATCGTATCAACGTGGTTGCTGATGCTCCCAACGTCAAGCGAAACGTCCTAATCCAAGATATCCTCAGGTGTATAAGACAGGGTGTATATTTATGATGACGACTGGCGTCTATATTTATATTTATTGGCGGATAGCTAAACGCGAACGAGATGACAAGATGACAGACTCAATTCGCTCTCGGGTGAATCTAGTCGCTTTTCTCGATCGTACCGTTTTCCGGATACCAACTTGACACCTTCACCAGACGTCTGGAGCCACTCCAGACTTTCCCTCATACAGCACGCCGCTGAACTAACAGAACCTCCTTTTGCCCTCCCCAGCTTTCCAATCTCTTTCATTTTTCGTTCACTCCCTTTCCATCTGCGCAAACTTCCAACCCAATTTGAAATTTGGCACAGCTTTGGGATTTGGTGCAACATTTGACTAGTTAAATGCAACTTCACAGCGGATACTGGATGCTGCAGGTAATCACCCAGGGAATGTGGATTCCTTTTGTGAGGGTCTGGATTCGAGCACTAATGGCGCTGGAAGGAATTATGCTGGATGGGGGGAGATTTTGGGGGTTGATTTTAAAATTGTTGAAATAATTTGATAGAAACTTTATTTGATAGAAATTTGATAGAAACTTTACACCGCTGAAAAAAGATCGCTCAAGTCTTAGCTAATAGCTTGTTTATTAGCTTAGACTTAGCTTAGACTTAGCTTGTTTATTAGCAAACG
This sequence comes from Ophioninae sp. B BG-2022a, assembly GCA_030522765.1. Taxonomy (NCBI): domain Eukaryota; kingdom Metazoa; phylum Arthropoda; class Insecta; order Hymenoptera; family Ichneumonidae; species Ophioninae sp. B BG-2022a. The sequence goes on from JAPYZJ010002565.1 coordinate 7,269, forward strand.
AAAAAAAAACACGTTTTCTTCGCCACGAGAATTTACCTAAAATTTATTTATATAAAATATAAAATAATAATAATAAATAATATTAGTATAAAGTACGATTTAAACATAAACAATATATATTTTCAATTTTAGTTTACACTAATATTATTTCCTATTATAATTTCATATTATTCTACATATATATTTTTTTATTCATATAATATAATATAAATAATATACATACATATAAAATAATATAAAATTATAATAATAGATAATCATAGTAAAAACTATGACTAAAATATAAACAATATATTGTTTATTATTATACAAAATATATAAATATATAAAAACTATTAATACGAAATAATTATTATTCCATTTAACAAATGATATTTTTAATGAAATGTTGTACACGACGTTGTCCAATCGTTCTATCAATCGTTCCTTCGAAATGAATTTAATTCTTTATTTACCTTTCGAGGTTTTTCTTCTGGACGTCACTTTTCTATTCACCCTGTACATTCACGATACAACGATGTCTATTTTTCAGTGGTTGACTTCGGTTTGACATGCAGCACTTCATGGCCCTTTTCGTCATTTCGTAACGCGCTCTCAGTCCCCATAATGTGAAGTGGTGAAACTATATAGATTTGGAGGGTAGTTGTACGTGATACAATATATATGTGACGCAACATATACACATATATACATCCATAAGTTTGGGTATTTCGACAGGGTGGGATCGTGGGGTTGCGTAATGACCCTAGCCCACCGTGTACAGATCGCATGAATATATAGAGGTGGAAGCGAGATGTACTGAACAAGGGGTATATACTGAGTGGTGGGGGGGGGCGGAGGAGGGTTACAATTTCCCTTGGATAATGGCACTTTGATTACCCCGTGACGCCGTGTGTTCGTCCTGTCAAGTGGCAAGCTAAACCGTAGTTCACGTGAAAAATAACGCCCTAGGGGTGGACCCCGATGAAACACGTGTCCACATACATATATATACATACACATATACACTCGTACGTGTATACGAACGACGGAAACTTTTCTTACACTTCATGCTGGTTATTCAGTTATAGGTACCACACTCGGCGGTAACCAAATCGCTTATAGGTTTATTTAAAATCTAGTACTTGGATATAGGGTGATTCACAACTATCAGGGGTTTCGGTGTGCACCAATAAAAAAATTAGTCACGGCAGGAGAAACACTTTCGATGCACGTTTCGATACTTTGTTTCTTTTTCCCAAAAGGAAAAATTCACAAAAAGGAATTTCCTTTTTTTCTACGTTTTTTTTTTGGGGGAAGGACATTTTTCGTTTTTCCAAAAGAGAAATTCCTTTACCCAAAAGGAAAATTTCCCAAAAGAGAAATTCCTTTACCCAAAAGGAAAATTCCCCAAAAGAGAAATTCCTTTACCCAAAAGGAAAATTCCCCAAAAGAAAAATTCCCTTCCAAAAAATGAATTTCCCAAAAAGAATTTCTTATTAGGAATTAGGTTCTGTAAAAATTTTTGAAAATTCGTCCCCTCGGGAAATTCGAATTGAAGAGCTATTGAGTTCTAATTCTGATGAATTTTATATTCATATGTTTAAAAAAAAATTGCGAGTTGGCGAAAATGAAAAAAAAAAGAAATTTGGTAACTCCCTATTTTTCGAAGTTTCTAAAACTAGGAACTTGAAACTTCAAAATAGTTTTTTTTTATCTCGATACAACGATTTTTCACATGGACAAGGCATTTTAAAAAATAGGACAAAAAGAGTGTAAGAAACTTTCTGATTCATTTTTTTTTATTTCAAAAATCGAGCGAACAAATCGATCTGTCGATTTACATGTAAAAATTTTTTTAAAAGTTGGTAGCTGCCGAATAAATGTCGCACCGTTTTACGTGCGAGGAAGCATTAAACTGGCAGTTATTCGGGTCAACACTTGGTGTGATAAGTCAAAGACGTTTCTAATGGCAGGGCTGACAGGTTGTAACGAATTTAACGAGCGTGGAGAGGGAGAAAGATAGGCTGTTTCGTCATACTAAAATTCAGTCGATAACCCGAGAAAGGACGAAAGATTTTTAACGCTCTTGTCGAAATTGTTGGTGGTTGATCGTGACGGCGTATCGTGACGCGATCATCGTACGTTCTTGGGCGGTGCTGACGAAAAGAGCGATCGCAATCTTTCGCAAACGATTTCAGCGTTTTGAAACTTTGGCCGTTATACTCCTCGATCAGTTTTGAACGTTCAAGACGAAAAAACATAAATAAACGGAATAAATAACTCATTTTTTATTTAGTAATCGATAATAAATAAATAATCTCCAATTTAATAATAAGTAATAAATAAATAAGTTTCATTTTAATAATCAATAATGATTAAATAACGTTCAATTTAATAATAATGAATCAATAAATAATCCTTCATTTAATAATAAATAATGATAAAATAATCTTTAATTGAATAACAAATAATGAATAAATAATCTTAAATTTAATCATAAATCATAAATAAATAATCTCCAATTTAATAATAAATAATTAATAAATAATCGCCAGTTGCGTAGCAATTATTATAAATAAGTAAGTTTCAATTTATATTTCCCCATTGTCCTTCTCTTTTTTCCTTCCCCCTTAATTTCTAACAACAGTATTTTTTCCAAATGGAAAAGTAGAGTTCCATATTATTTACAGTTAACTCAGCGTCAATTATCCTCCCAGTGGGTGACGTAAAAAGCCAGTTTCAGTCGCGATTATTGCTCGTCCCAAAGTCTGGTCTTCAGGCGCAAAGGGCACGCACTAAATCGTGGCTGATCGCACTCGTTGACACGTGACGACACGTGGCCAGGACTGCGTACTTAGTTCGGGTTTTATAGGCGCTGTATAGCACTGGATATATACAGGGTGGGGAAAGAGAATGGAAACCCCTGGAAATTTCGGAGCGTTATAAAAAAAGATGTTCAAGCTGAGGTCTCAGGTAGTTTTCAACGAGAAATCCAATGACGACCTCCTATTTGACGTTGAATCTCATCTTCGAGTGGAAACCCCTCTTTTTGAGATCGGTGATCGAAAAATCGGTAAATTTCACATTCGAAAATGTCGAAACGTCGAAGTCCAGGGTCACGTCCGACCCATAGTCCGAGTACACATTTCAACGTGAAATTTTCTGCTCTTTCGATTGCCGATGTTAAAAACAGGGGTTCCCATTTTAAAAAACAAAGTTGACCTTGAAATGACCTTGAAGATGAGGTTCAAGGTCAATACGAATTTCACTATTGGATTCCTCCTTGAAAACTATCTAAGCGTTTGAATTTTTTTTTTTTCATAAGAAACCGTTAGTGATTTTTAAGGGTTTTCATACTTTTTTCCCACCCTGTATATTTACGCCATACTTGTACACTCATAAATATAATGGCTATCCGCACATCCGTATAATAGTACACGTACAGGATAAATTGCGTGGGGTTTGCCGAACGAGTGTTGGTGCGTATCCGGAATTCGGCGAACATGGCAAAAGTATTCGGTGCATGCAGTTGGGGTCGTTCGGTGATGTACTTGACTGTGTCCATGCGAATACGTACTTCGTATATGAATTTTTTTTTTTCCCTCAGTTGCAACTTGTACTCTTGTGCGTTTTTGCGTATGACCTTTTCTAATGGAAGCCTTTCCTATCACACGTTCGCTGTCCTTCACAGTGATCTTCAGCTGTGGCCTTGAAGGGCACGGGTAAATTGAGCAAAACCTGTGCCAGAATAGATGGCCCCTCGAATTTTTATTTTCGCAACTATAGATACGAAAAGATCGTATTATAAAATAAACATTTATTTCTTCGCTTTTTTCCCACAAAAAATGAAAATATTATTTTTCAATTTTAGTAATTTTATATATAACATTGTCTGCTAAAATTCCTTAGTCCAAAAAAGTGTTGTTTCATACTTTCGTATGTTTCATTGATTGAAACATATACCTAAAATAAAATAAAGAATAACATCAGTTTAAATGTGATTTTTAAATAACTTGAAACAATAAACAAATTCTATATTCACTGTAAACAATTATCAGATCAGAACCGTATTTTTCTTCAATTGAGTGGTTTGTTATCGTCCGATAAAAAAAACAACGTTTCCACACAATCTAATCTTTCCTCGTACTTTTTAAACGCGCAATCGAATTATCCCATCCAAGCAATTGAATTTTTATCTCATTTTTTAAACGTACATTGATGTTTTTTATTTTATTTTTATTTACTTGGATCCTTATCATTATTTATAGTTTCATATTATGATTATTCATTATCATATATATTTTTAAAAAGTATTCTTTTTAATGAGTTTTAATGATAGTACTTGTTATTATTATTATGTATATTTCTATTTCATAATTAATGATTATTATTTTTATTTTTTTAAAGTTTTCTTGATGAGTTTTAACTATATTACTTATTATTATTTATATTTTTACTTGATTTTTTATTTACTCAGATGGAATCGGTACGTTTTGTTTTTATTAATTGGGTGGTCCGAGGGGTTATGCGAAACGTGTGGTTACGGATACGGACGGGAGTGCACTCGCAAGCGTGGATCGGCGGAGCCATGCACGAGTCAATTATAATTATACGTAAATAGTGAAGATGCTGCGCGAGTACGATGAACATCCATTATTGTACTCTTTTGTACGATACTCGGAGACGTATTAATATCGTATACGGTACGGGTATATTTGATCGCAAGAGTATACACATAATTGGAGTGCTCGGGATATCCAGCGCCGTTGATGTCTTATTATTAGCGAGCCTCGCGATACTCGCACGTTTCGCGGGGTCCTGCGCTAACGACGATCAACGATCGCAAGGATCGATCAGTTGCCACGATCCCATCCGTAATTATCCGTCACTTATGATCCGTAAAGAGAGTGCCTTTTTCTTTTCTTTTTTTTTTTTTTCTTAGCTGCGATCGTTTCTTCGGATTTTTCAACTTCATCTCGTCGTCCACGTTGTCGCATTATTGGATTATTGTGAAAAACGAGCCGAGCCACAATTACGTCTATGAACTCTCGCCAGGACAGCAAAATTTTTTTTTTTTTTTTTTCAGAGATGACTATGCACGTATGTTTAACGTGAGAATATTAACGTTCATTGTTTCGGGATTCCAGTGGGTGTGCAGCTTTGGCTTGTCTTGATTATGATTTTTTTTTTTACTTTTTTTTGTTTTTATTACTCGAGGATACGATGATGATCGTTTAGACCAATGGCGTTGAAGCAGCAACGTTGCAACGACGAGAAAGTCACGATTATTTTTTAACATTTTTTCTAATCATTTATTTTTTATATGAAGTTAACTTTTCTGGGATTCTCGTTTAGCTGTCTACTACGTAAATATATGAAAGGAACGATTTTGAATAATAATGAAAGTAAGAGTTTGAAAAAAATGATATCGAAGGTTGCATAGTTGGCGCACAGTAAAAATAGTTTTTCTTCAAACCTATTTTTATCATTTCTATTGTAGATTTGTGTTGTGAAAATCGAGCAATCATGTAGTGAGATTCTCATTGATTTACCAGCGTAATTGAAACGTTAGTCCAAAAGGAATCTTAATGAAAATACTAATACTCAAAAAAGGTCATAATTAAAATATTGACACAGAAGAAAGTTTAACTAAAATATGAATACAAAATAAATCTTAAATAACATATGGAACCAATTGTATATAATTAAATAATGAAATAAATGAAAGAAATATGGAATAAATATTAATTAATTAATATCGAAATCTTCTTAATTAAGATATGGAAGAAACTATAATGAAAAATAAAAATCGTATTAATGAATCGAAATAACTCACTAATTAGAAATCTCTTTTTTTGAATTTCTTTTCTCTTACAAACAGTGAATAAAAAAATAAAAAAAGACGTCGCTATAGAACTAGAGGCAGCCCACTATCCCATATTAAGTAACTATCCAATACTTCTCCCCTATTCCACAATGAGGACTTCCCTCGTACCCGAATGTCCTCAAAATCGCGTTCCCCATTTCTCCCCGTAAAATCGCTTTGAAGATGGTAGATTCGGGCTCATTGTTCGGGCAACGACGAAATTCTGACAATGCAATAACGTGGACTCTGGTGTGCGAGGTTCGAGGGCCTCTTTTGCCTCGCGCAAAGTGCGAAACCCTATCCGCAAGCGCGTCAAACGACGAGTCACCCTTCCGACTTTTTGCACCTCTCCTCATCCCCCTCCGTTGCTCCTTCCCCTCATCGCTTGGTCGGTTATTACGGGGTGTTTTATGTCCCAGGAAAGTAGACAAAACCACCTAACTCCTGTGTATATTGACGCCTGGAGAACGAAATATTGCGACTTCCGGTCTCGTTGCTGCGCGCCATCTCCGACGCCACACGGCGTTTTTATACAGTTACAACCCGATTTTTTGCCGATTTCCTTTTTTTTCGTTCCCCTTAATTTTTTTCCCCTCTGTCAGTTTCATCGAAATGACTACTTCCCGTGGATATACAGGAAGGCAAATCCAGTTAGATTCGGCAATGACGCATCAATAAATATTGGCTATTGGAGTACTGACGTTTCGAGCCAAAAAACATAACCTCGAAACCAAAATTTAATCGTCAATTGAAATGGACATTACTCGATATCCATGAAATAAAAACTCTTCTGCTCGCGAAACATTTCGAGTTTTTTTTTACGGCATAGAAAAAGCAGTTATTTTTCAATCGACCGAATACTGGTTTGGGTTTGTTTGGGTTTACGGCACAAAAAAGCAGTTATTTTTCAGCTAACCCAATACTGCTTTGGGTTTGGTTGGGTTTACTTGGCACAAAAAAAAACGCAGTTACTTTTCAGTCAACCCAATGCTGATTGGGATTGGTTTGGGTTTACTTGGCACAAAAAAACGCAGTTATTTTTCAGCTAACCCAATACTGCTTTGGGTTTGGTTGGGTTTACTTGGCACAAAAAAAACGCAGTTACTTTTCAGTCAACCCAATGCTGATTTGGGTTTGTTTGGGTTTACTTGGCACAAAAAAAAACGCAGTTACCTTTCAGTCAACCAAATACTGGTTTGGGTTTGTTTGGGTTTACTGTCCACTAATGCTCTCACTATTACGTAAACTTCAACAAGCTTCAAGCCACATTTCTCGGACCAAAAACGATCGTTTATCGGTTCTTTTCTCAAGTCTTGAAAAATCGGGGTCTCACTGTATGTACAGGGTGTCTCGTGTATGTTCATCGTCCAGGATTTTTTTTTTAATTACTTTTTTTTGTCTTCACTTGTATTTTTTTTGCTGGGACAAAAGTGAAGTTTTAACGGATCGGTATGGAGGAAATTCTCTCGTATCAAAGTAGCTCGCCGCGAACAACCCTCTCCCCCCCTCCTCCACTCTCTCTCTCTCTCTCTTTATAGTTTTTAACGTGACGACAAAAAACGTTACGGTCCTTGGCGACGTAAACACGAAGGAAGAAATATCCACCTAGGGGATATTCAACTTCCACCATCCTCGGTTTGGACGGGCGTCGTTACGACTCTTCGTTTTTCCAGGTCCTATAAAACAAGGGTTTTCGAAACCTCGTGGACGACCGGGTTTTTAAGAGCTGAGAAATTAAAATAACGCGGAAAAGAGAGAGGGGAGAATAATTAATTTCGTTTTCGAATTGCTGTGTCTTCAACACCGAGTTATTTTCTGAAGGACATTTCTGACTCAGGGAAATAATTAGTAATTCATTAATTAATCTAAATTTTAATATGAATGACGCATCCGTTTTCTGAAGGATTTTTTTAACTCAAGGAAATAATTCATAATTAATTAATGGATTAAAATTTTTAGGTTTACTGGATAGTTATTAAAAAAGTGCTATAATTTTTGAAAATTTGGGGTTTTATAGTTCTTGAGAGAATAGTGGGATTCGAATTATTTTTGATTTTTTAATTATACTTTTAAATATTTCTAAACGTATGAATTCAACAATGCAATTAGTTTATAATGTAATTTAAATAGATATTTGCCAGGCTAGGGTGTACGACACGATCCGAATTTCTAAATCTCCAAAAATTCGTAATTCGATTAGAATTTTTTTACAAATTGACGAATCAGCTTATCCCTAAACAATTGAATGAAATAATTATGAAATTTTCTCAAACATTAATAAATTAATATACGAAATATTATTTTAATAATTTTCCAAACATATGTGTAATTCAAAAATAGAAAACGGAGGACAAAAGGTTTTTTTTTGGTTCTTGAATTTTAGGGAAGGAAGTGGTTTCGCAAGATTTTGTCATAATAGGATAAATCCGATTGCAATTCCCGTTGGCGAGTCCGATCGCGTCGGAAATCCAAGGAAAGGTGAAGAGGAGTGAGAACGAGGGGCACACCTCGCGATATTTGGTCAGTCATGATATTCATGGTCTGAGACCACCTTGGGGTTGCGCGTGACCCGATATGTCGGCGCTCTCCAGTTATTCAATCCGGAATTTGCATATCGTAGATGAAAGAGTCGCATAAAAATATACATCCATGTATATTTTATTTCGTGTGCTCTGAGGATCCGTGCACGTGGTCAGGTTGAGCCTTCGACACGTTCTTGACATCAAACTACACCCCGACGTGGGGAACGTGTGCGGACTTTCCACCAAAGTTCAATAAACCGTGCATTAAAAAAAATCACAAAAAATGTCGACCAAAAAAATTGAGGATTAAAAAAAATCACAAAAAAAGTCGACCAAAAAAATTGAGGATTAAAAAAAATCACAAAAAAAGTCGACCAAAAAAATTGAGGAATAAAAAAAATCACAAAAAAAGTCAAACAAAATAATCTTGCCCAAAAAAACCACAAAACAGCACTGAGAAGAAATCTTGAAAAAAAGCCACGAAAAGTAAATTTGGTGACTCCAAAATGAAAAAAAAAATACAACATTTTACGAAATACACACATTTTTACACAATAAGTAAATATGAATCCATACACCAAAAAAATCATGCCTTAGACGAAAACCACAAAAAAGGTTAACAAAAAAAATCGAGCTTTAAAAAAAAACAAAAAATAGCACTGCAAAGAAATCTCCAACAAAAGCTACGAAAAGCAAATTTAGTGACTCAAAAATGAAAAAAATACAACGTTTTACAAAACACACACATTTTTTACAAAATAAGAAATTATCAATTTGTGAAAATCAAAATTCAAAAAAATCGTGCATAAAAAACCACCAAAAACGTCAACAAAAAAAGGAACGTTAAAAAAGCACAAAATAGCAACGCAAAGAAATCTTTTTAAAAAAATCAATAAAACGCAAATTTGTTGGCTTCGAAAAAAAAAAAAAATAAGACGTTTTACAAAATACACAAATTTTTACAAAAATAAGAAAACAGCAGAAAAACAACAAAATATCAATATATAAAAATAACAAAATAACAAAGCACAATAATAGTAACAAAACACAACGTATAAACATTGTATTTTATGCCGGTTTTTTGTATAAACAAAAAAATACATAATTGAGCATACTTTTTTAGAATTACATAAAATACCAAGTTGAATAAATTTCCGGTGGCAGCTAAAATCAAAAACAGATGTTGCAACACGAAAATTCGAGTTTAATATCGGACATTAGCCAACATTTAGTTTCTCCCCTATCCATCGAGGAATTATGAATTTTTTCATTGACGCCTCGACGGCACTGGGGCGAAGTAAAAGTCCGAAACATCAGGACCGGATGGAACCGTTTTAATTTTCAATAAAAGAAGCGCCCTCGAGGGTCACTTCTTGAAAAATAAATAAATGATGGCCGTCTGTCATCGCAGGGAGCGTTTATTGTCTACGGTTGCGTTTATAGTTTAGGGCGAGAAAAATAGCGGTCACGCGAACGGTGCGAGAATTTCGTACCTCGATGAGAGCGAGAAAGGAAGGAAGGGCTCCTCGGGAGCTCCGAGGGCCCATAAGGCGAACGCGAATCCTATTATCCTATTGTCCCTTTTTTTCTCCCGTTTTCTTTTTATTAAAAATCAACGAAAAGACAGTCATGCATACGCGACTCTCCACACGTATAACGTTGATGAAATGAAAGTGTGAATAGTTCGAATTCACGTATCCATCAAACAGGTGCTCAAAACCTCGCCTCGGAGCAAATGGTATTGACAGCCGAGTGTTTCGAGTCATTCGAAATACATGTGTGTCTGTGTAGACTCATTCGAAACAGAAATGCATTCTTTTCATGTCAAGCTTAATGGAAATAAAAACCATTAATTTTGTTTATTTATTATTTAGCAATTAGGTAGAATAAACATTGTTCTTTTGGGCCATTTTATAAGGAATCAAAAAAATAGAAATTGGATTAAACCTATTTTATTGTGAATTATTTTATATAAATATAATTAAATTTGTGGAAGGATTATTTATTTTTATTATATACCTACAACTTGTATTAACAATCAATAGTTTATATTTTTAGGTGTGTCGTGTCATTTTTATATATCTTGGTGCATTGTTTTTTTTATTTGTGCACTAAATTTTTTAAATTTTTATGTCAACGTTTTGGTATTCGGTTCCTAAAACGTATAATTTTTACAGAATAATTATCAATGAAACAATATATTGAAATTATGGTAAATACACTAACTGTACATTATTTCCCGAAATTGCAGAGAAACTTGATAAGAAGTTGACTTCCTGAAAAAATTATAAAATAAGTAAATTCTTAAAACCTAATTATTTAATAAAACTATAAAATTGGGCTTTATACATTATACAATAAAATAAATGTTGTAATCCCGATTACTTAATAAAATCATAAAATGGGGTTCAATAATTCATAAAGTCAATAACGGTAATAAATTATTTGATATAATTATAAAAATGCGTTTATAAAATATATAAACAAAAATTTACTAAACCCATTATTTTTCCAGATTTTTTCGTTCTTGGAAGTGATTCTGTTTGGGTTTGTTTGGGTTTATATATACATATGTTTTTTTTCTCCGTGGTTGGAATGAGTATTCACCGCAAAAAAATCGACGTTCCTCGAATGTCCGGTGCATCCATCGGGGATCGCGTCCAGTGTCGAAAAAGTTCGGAAACACATGACGCCCAGCAGGGCCTCCAACCGCAGACCCGCGATTCCGGTCGCGCAACTGTTGCACCCCGCCGTTATTTCGATCGCGCTTGCGCTCCAGTGAAAGTGGAACCTTAAAGATTCGCGGCGGACACATACACAAACGCGATTTCACTTTGCCACCGCGCATCAGGCGCATCAGGCCAGAATGACGTTTTGGGGCTTGCCTGCTTGCGCTTTCCCCCCGTACACGTAAAACTTTATTATGTGTGCATTGTGCGCAGACCGCTCGAAGGGAGACCGTCTGACTGATTGCTTTCCTCCGCCTTATTATTCTTTCGATCTGTCGCTCTCTCTTTATATATATACAGGGTGATCGGAATTATTCGATCTGTTCCTTGAGAGGGGTCATTTTATACGTCATTTTAATCAAATTAAACCCCATCGAAATCGGGGGGGCTCTCAATTGAATACTGCTTCATGAATTTTTTTCATGATTTTTAATAATTTTTAATACTTTTTCATGTTTTTTAATAATTTTTAATAATTTTTCATGATTTTCAATAAATTTTAATAATTTTTCATGATTTTTAATAATGTTTAATAATTTTTCATTATTTTTAATAATTTTTCATGATCTTCTATAATTTTTCATTATTTAAAATAATTTAAAATCATATTTAATAAATTTTAAGAATGTTAAATCTTTGTTAATAATTTTTTACCATTTTTTATAGTATTTTATCCTTTTTCATGTTTTAAAAATAATTTTTAATCATTTAAATTCATTTTTCATGATTTTTTTATCAATAATTCACCCAAACAAACAAAAATTACTCGCCAACGAAAACAAATATTAAAAAAAAAACTCGAATCTGAACATCCAATTGAAACTTTTTTAAAAGATGATGAATTAATAATTGACATTTTGAAGAACAATGGACTCTTGAAATTCGCTTACCTAATCTCGAAGATAAAAGATTTTAAATGGCTTTGTGAAGAAATTTTCAGGTTTGTCATAAAAAATAAATAATATTACAAAAATACACTTTTCAAGGATTAGGTCGAATTATCGGTCACCCTGTATACAGGATTTTCCGAATTAAATCTTCGGAAAAAAATGTATAATAGCCATATTGGCTCTTCGAAAATAGGTATATAGTTGGGTGACCCTCAGTAGCTTAGAAATAATTTAAAAAATGTATATTTCCTGAACTTTACGGATTCATTAAAATCTATATAAATTACGAAAAAACTTTTCGACACAAAGAGCTCAAATTTTGTCTAAAGAATAATTGATTTTATAGGCATAAGAAAAAATGGTTATTTATCATAATCAATGTTTCAAGACTCCTTTTCGATATTTTCTCGATCTTTTTTCATATTGTTTTTCGTGTATTTTTTAAAATTCAATATGGCTGCCCATTTCCCATTTTTTGGAGCACTTCGCCCAGAACACCCTGTACATATTTACAGCGCTCATACGCCATAAAGATTATTGGGCATGGTGAAATCCTTTACGAATCTCCGTGCTCGAGCAATCGAGATTTCTTTTTTATAACTGCGGTTTTCCTGTTCCCCGAGAATAACATTTTTAACCAACGGAAGTACGCCAGAATTCGATATATAACGCACACGCGCGTTCAGTACAATACCCCACATCCGATTCTTTCGTACTTCCGGATATAAGAATATCGTCAAGTTGTGAAATCTTGTATTGTCGAATTTCAATATAGAATAAAAAAATAATGATAATAGAAAAATCATGAGTCATGCAAAACCTTTCGACGTTTTTTTTTTTTTTTTTTTTTTTTTTTTTTTTTTTTTTTTTTTTTTTTTTTTTTTTTTTTTTTTTTTTTTTTTTTTTTTTGTTATTTTTTTAAAGGGAGAAAATCGCAAAATGAACAAAGAAACAAATTTTAGCTACCGGTATAATTTGCAAAAATCACTAAACGTGATAACATCACTATTTTTCAAAGTTCAACGCATAATTTTGTAAAATATGAAAAAAGGTAAAAAAACTGACATTTTCAAAATGACGACCGAGATACACCAAAAATCGCAAAATTAAAAACTAAAAAGAAAAACGAAGCTGGCTTTGTATGTTTCAAAACCCCGTTTGATAAATTGGTTCCCGATTTTTTGACACCGACCTTTATTTTATTTATTCTATATTATTTATTAAATTTAATACCTGAAAGTAAACAAAATAATAAAATCAATATTTAAAAAAAATAAAATAAAATAAAAAATAAAAATAAAAAAGTACCGCAATAAACAAATTTAAAAAAAAGAATACATTGAGAAATATTTCGTATATTTAAGAAAAAATATATATGAATGTTTCGTGGTTTCAAAAAAATAAGACTTTTCGTTCGGATTTCGTATGTGGCTTTGTTTGGGCTTCGTACTGCGATTTTGTAAAAACCATTGTTTGAAAAAATAAATACGTAACAAAAAAAAATTCCTACGTGTATGTACAATATATTCTAGCAACCACTATCGGCTATAACGTCCATTCTGCTTGGTTCTATGGAAGGCTCCGTCGTTATAGCCGGTTTTGACTGTATATACAAAAACAGTTCTATCGTTAGATAAAACAGCTACAACCCCTACACCCCCCCCTTTCACACTTTTTTCCGATTTCCCCCTCCCCCTCTATATATATTTATATAAATATTAATAGTGACGTTATTGCAAAATCTCAATAAAAGATCTCGTATCTCACCTTCGTATATGCAGAATCGACTGTGCGTGTATATCAACCCTCCAGAGGGAGAGGGAAAACAAAAACGAGGGAGGGACGATCCCTCGTCTTCGAAAATCGGCAGGGGGTGACTTTACTTGAAATTCATGCGACGGTGGTGCTTCTCGGCGAAGTGGGTTGGTATATATACGCGATTCTCAAAGCGGTGCAGATATCGCATCAGGAACCCCCTCGGTACTCTTCCCGCAACCCTCAAGCGTCGAAAATACCCCCCCCCCCTTCCGCGCCCCCCACGCCATTTTCTTCAAAGGCGCTGAACGCGAGAAGCTCGGAAACTAAATCTAAAACAGATATGCTCTCGACTATGTTGGTATATATATGTAAATGTTGCCAATTGTTCGCATCCTCCGATTTCCTTGACGTTTGGGACCCGTCGCACGTACTCGTGGCTCCTTTTGCCCGTTTCCATCGGTATGCATACATTTAAGGTCCTCCGATGGCTGGTGACGATTTATTCATCATTTATTTAACTAACTCACGCACGTGTATTTTTTGCCGATTTTTTTGTCAATAAAAACATTGTTTGGGTTATAAATAATAAAACTGTTATTTAAGTTGTAAATCATATAATTAAGTTATCGATAATTTGTTTGAAGTATCGTATTGTTTGTTTGAGTAATATTTAATAAATAAAACTGACTTATTGATGAATACTTATTTACAATTGAACTTGACAATGTTTAAGTCATTCTGAGGAAACATTTATATAGAAATTGGTACGCTGAGTATGGATTTTAGATTGCCGGATTATGTTTTTTGTAAAAACAATAGAAAGAGTAATATTTATTTGAATTATGGGAATTATTGTTACTTGTATCATAAGTACAAATGATCGATATTTCCGATTTGGAAATTTTTATTAAATGGTTTGTTCCATTTTGATTTATCAATTTTATATTTTTTTATTGAATTTTCAAAAAACTTAAGTAATATGTATTTATTTTTCATTAAAGAAGTTTTTATGAAATAATTATCCGATCTCAATAAATGCATGTTATAGTTATGAGGATTCAATAATTAATAAATATTGTTTATCTTGTCCCAAAAGATTACTGTTTTTGGAAAAACGTGTCGAAAAAGACTAAAATTAGCAGTAGCTAAATAAATTAAAGTATTTCGTTCAACAATTAATATTTTTTAATAAATTCAATTTTTTTCCTTAATTATTTTTTACTTCGAATTTTTATTGCCGCAGTGGATGACTATTACCGTTGATACTGATGTGTTTTTTTCCCTCTCTCTTTCTGGACTTCGAAATTCATCAGTTCGTAAATGCAGCACGCAAAAGGACTCCTCTCCTGTTTATTAATTAATTTATATATTAACTTTCGATACCGTGTCACTGAGCAGTCACGCAAAACGAGAAACCACAGGATGTGTGTGAGAGAGAGAAAAAGACAAGCCTCGAATCACCTGCTACTGGTGCTGCTTCCAATTTGTAATTCAGAAATGATGCCCTGTTGCGGCTGATTTTATCATTAATTTTTATGATCCGCACTGTCGTTCGAGATGACCACCGGGCGCATCTAGCCTTTATTTTCAAAGTGTATTTTTACGTGTGTGTGTACGTGCAACTTCGACACGCGATCTAATAACCTAACATCGAATCGTGTCTACGGAGGGACCGGATCGATTTTATCGACAACAAATCGTAACAAATTGGGTGGCTATTATACGCAAAGAGGGGAAAAAAATGATTATGGTTCCGCGGGGCAATAAAATAAAACAAAATAAAACAACATACATGAATTATTTAACTGTATTTTATTTATTAAACTCATTTAAAACTATCGAGCTTCTGATAAAAAAAAATCCGTCCTTCCGGTTGTTAAAATAAAAAATATTTTTGTTAATTATATTGAACTCGAAGTCCTTTGAACTTAATCAAGTCAGATTTTTTCAATAACCTTAAATAGCTCTATAATTGTAGGGGTATTTGAAGTTATGGCAAAAACATGCTGTGTTGAGGTTAAATGGACTTCAGATCCGGTTTCAGCGATGACCGGATCCAAAACCAAAAACGTTTAATTTAATAACCATAATATTTCTGCTACACAGTGGCGAGTTGTCAGCGACTTGGTCGACGTCGACTCTCATTTTTGTCATTTTATATATTCGTTTACGTACTTGGACGCCGAGAACGTAACGAAATTTACTGTCGCCGGAGACAAGTCGACAGTGGGTAACGGAAGTGTATGTAAGAAGGAAATTGAAAAATTTCTGCTGCCGTCGACCAGGTCAGTGTTGACCAAGTCGCCGTCGACCAAGTGATCGGTGATGAAGTCTCCGGCGACCAAGTCGCTGTCGATCGAGTGATCGTTGATGAAGTCGCCGGCGACCAAGTCACTCTCGATCAACTGATCGTTGATGAAGTCGCCGGCGACCAAGTGATCGTTGATGAAGTCGCCGGCGACCAAGTCGCTGTCGACCAAGTGATCGTTGATGAAGTCGTCGGCGACCAAGTGATCATTGATGAAGCCGCCGGCGACCAAGTCGCTGTCAACCAAGTCGCCGTCGACCAAGTGATCGTTGATGAAGTCGTCGGCGACCAAGTCGCTGTCGACCAAGTGATCGTTGATGAAGTCGCCGGCGACCAAGTCGCTGTCGACCAAGTGATCGTTGATGAAGTTGCCGGCGACCAAGTGATCGTTGATGAAGCCGCCGGCGACCAAGTCGCTGTCAACCAAGTCGCCGTCGACCAAGTGATCGTTGATGAAGTCACCGGCGACCAAGTCGCTGTCGACCAAGTCGCCGTCGACCAAGTTGCTGTCGACCAAGTCGCTGTCGACCAAGTTGCTGTCGACCAAGTCGCCGTCGACCAACTGATTGTTGACGAAGTCGCCGGCGACCAAGTCGCTGTCAACCAAGTCGCCGTCGACCAAGTGATCGTTGATGAAGTCACCGGCGACCAAGTCGCTGTCGACCAAGTCGCCGGCGAGCAAGTGATCGTTGATGAAGTCACCGGCGACCAAGTCGCTGTCGACCAAGTCGCCGTCGACCAAGTGATCGTTGATGAAGTCACCGGCGACCAAGTCGCTGTCGACCAAGTTGCTGTCGACCAAGTTGCTGTCGACCAAGTCGCTGTCAACCAAGTCGCCGTCGACCAAGTCGCCGTCGACCAACTGATTGTTGACGAAGTCGCCGGCGTCCAAGTCGCTATCGATCATTTTGCCGTCCACCAAGTTGCCATCGACCAGGTGAACACCTAAACTCTTCAAATACATTTTTATTTTATCTCAGCCTCCGTTTATCATCTCGCCAAGAGTTTTCCTAATCAACGATAAAATCGCCGCTTACGCGCAACGATCAAATCTCGCGTAAATCTTTGATTTCGACCGACTACAATTCTCCTAATTGCTTATTGTAACGAGGGTTCGAAAAGAATCCGAAGAATCGATCGGTCGTCTATCAAAGGATATCTCAAATGATGATTGGTAGACGTAATACGCAAAATTCGAAAGTTGCTTGGTAATGTCTGTAATTGAATCCGTAACCGTGCGATATTTCATGGGAGCCAGTATTTATTCGTGGCACTTTGAAGGCGTTGAATTCCCGTCATATCGTCGTTCGAACGACGGAGCAAATTACGCTAATAGAAAAGGGGGCGCGCGCGCGACCGCAGCCGCGTTCCTACTCTTCCGACTTAAATTAAAGATAAACAGATTAGGGGATTCGGTTCGAGGCCTCGGCTTTTCTCTGTTTTTTCTTCTTCGAACTGCGCGAACCGGGCAGGTGAACGGAAATCGGTAATAAAAATTAAAGCTCGTACACGAGTGCCACTTATGTTTGTGGCTACGTACAATCGTGTGTCATTTTCGATCGGACGTCCCAATTAAAGTTACACGGAGTGATTTGTGATTTTTTGACGGAACGGTTATTTTTCCTTTTCATCGAGGAAACTCACCGCTCGAACGTAAATTGAAAGCTTTTTTTTTCGTTAAGTTAATTCTAATTGTAACTAGGGGTTCTAGTAAGATTTCCTAAGCGAGGATGTGGGATGTGTCGTTGCGAGAAAAACGTGTTTTCTTTTCTTTTTTCTTCTTTAATAATAAATTGCGTTATCAAAATTGAACGAGGTTTTTTCTTTTAATGTCGAATAATGAGTAAACAATAGAACGGTAGGTTTTTTGTCTTCAATTGTTAATTAATTCACCGGAGTTGGAATGATCAAAGCTTCGCAAATGATCAATTTGCAAAGCGCTGCCCTATTGAGTTAAATGCTTTTTTTCTTCGGAAAATAATATATTCAATATTTATTCTCCATTTTGAAAAAAAAGAAATCATCGTTTTCTGTCGAATAATCTAAAACAAAAAAAAAACCGATTTTTTTTGTTAATATAAATATATTTATATTTAAAGCTTGACTGAGCATATTTTAATTAAAAAAATAGCTTTATTGATAGTTGATTGGAAGGAGCTTTTTTTAGATCGATCGATAAAAAACGATAATTTGTTTTCCCATTCGAAAAACTTAGTAGACGCAAAAATATATGTAAACAAATACAAATTTACAAACCATACAACTAAACAAATAACTGAATGAATTAATATATAAATAGATAAATAAATTAGATAAATAAATATATAACATATTAAATGAATAAACAAAAAATAACGAAACAAATATATTTATTTATTTATTTGTTTGTTAATTTATTTATAAACTTTGACTCCAAACACCCCAAATTAAAAAACATAGTTCGTCGTGCACGGTGTGAAAATCGACAAGATAATGAGAGGAAGAAAATAAACTTCGGGAGCATGGGGTTTCGAAGTGGTGTTGGAGAAAAGATGGGTACGCTTGTGCGAGAGGGACACAACAAATTTTGGAGCGATTAAAGAGCCGTAAACCGAGGGGGGGAGTGACCACTTAACAAGGATATCCTCTTAACAGAGAGTCGACAAATTTTCACCCCTCGTTCCATTTTTCGTTTTTTTACTCGTCCTTACACTTCGATCTAAATAGAGCCATGTGATTAGGTAGAGGTCCCAAGGAAGACGGAATTCGTGCGTCCACGATTGTCCGGAGAATCAGGTGAGAAAAAAAAAGAGGAAAAGAGACAGGCGAATGGGCCCTCAAAATTCTGTTGAGATAACAGGACGACTGGGTATATATATACTAATCGGGTCGCACCTACGGCTCTTCAGGAGAGATAGGAGACCGTTTTTCTGGCACGGAGATTCGCCCGACCGAAACCGAGTGCCGGACGAAAAGGACTAAGAGAAAGGACCGTGACAACGGTTTTTCAAAAGCTGGTCGAGAAACGGCTGGCCAAGGTGCGAGAACAAGAGATATACAGGGTGGAGAAAAAGTGTGGAAAACCCATAAAAATTTCAAAGGGTTTTTAATAAAAAAAACAAATTCAAGCTTTTAGGTAATTTTCAAGGAGGAATCCAATGACGATATTCGTATTGACTTTGAACCTCATATTCTACGTCACTTCGAGTTCAAGTTGTTTTTTTTCAATGGGAACCCCTATTTTTTACATCACCAATCGAAAGAGCGGTAAATTCTACCTTGAAATGTGTACTCGGACCCTTGGTCGGACGTGACCTTGAACGTCAACGTTTCGACATTTTTAAATGTGAAATTTACCGATTTTTCGATCGCCGATCTCAAAAAGAGTGGTTCCCACTCGAAGATGAGGTTCAAGGTCGAATCGCAGGTCACCGTTTGATTCCTCCTTGAAAATTATCTGAGACCTCAACTTGAATGTCTTTTTTTTATAACACTCTGAAATTTCCGAAGGTCAACTGAAGGCCTATTCCACACTTTTTCCCCACCCTGTATAAAAGAAAAAAAAAAGGAAACAAAAAACATGTTTATAATGAAGGTTGTGTATGAAGACGCGTTCGCGAGGATTTCTTTGTTGATTCAGTGATAGATCGTTCATCGGGTCGTCATTGACTGTCGGAACCGCTTCCATTGATCATCGATAATCGTACGTCCCATTTCTCCTTTCGGCGTAGGAAGCGACCGTCCTTTCACATTTTTCGTACAATCAATCCTACTAATTGCCCCTTCGAATAAATGTTCTCCCTTTTATCGAGAATCAAAAAATACAATTTGCACTTCCGTTTCAACTTTTCCCACGAGAAGTAACGTCTAATTGTGAAACCGATTTTATAATAGGAAAAGAAAAATTCGATCATACAATAAAACGAATGTCGATGTATTTTTACACTTTGAAGATAAATCCAACATCTAATTTACCTTGAATTTTCCATTTCTAGGGAAAAATGTCAAAAAACTATTCTAAAAACGTTTTTTGTATTTTCACAGTCCAATTTCGAACTTTCGGCAAAAACTCGCGCCTATTCGTAATTTGCGGAAAATTTACGACAAATAGACCCTCAAAACTATTTTAGAATCGAAAAAAACGCGTTCGACCCTTTTACCTAGGCGTATCGGAGTCCTCTATGTTCGAAAACGAATTCACCACCCATTTGCTTGAAATTTGAAATTTTTAAGTATTGATATAAATTTTAGTCAAAATGTTTCATTTATTTTATCAATTAAATTTAAATAATGAAAAATTGAATTCGAATAAGAAATTTATATCGTTAGAAAATTCTGAAATAATGGAAAAATAAATATTTATTTAATATGTCTTTGAGAAATGGTCTTCGGTCCGGTCAAACGAAAGGTTATTTCCAAAGTTAAGGTATGGAAATAAACGGTCTTTTCTTACGTTTCGATCCTTGGTTCGGATCCTCTTCAGAAATTTTATTCTGTTCTATAAATTATGAAATTATATGATATAACAAATTAGATTGGAAAATGGTATGTGGGCGGTTATAGCATAACAAATATAATATAAAATCATTAAATTAGGTTAAATACATTATTTGTTGCATTCTACAATATATTATAAACTTTTATTTTCATATTCTCATAAATTTGAATTATTTATAGCTTATTTAAAATTATAATATTAATGGCAATTAAAATAATATTAAACTTGAAAATAAATAAATAAACAATAGAATTTATTATTTTTTCGGATACCAGGGCACAGGGAAATTGTTGTAAATCCGTGCTCTTCCAATTCAAGATCTGGGCCTCCTGGTAGATCGCAACGAAAAAAAATATTTACCAAAATTCCATTCGTCGCTCACGGAATCTTTGGAACTGGAAACGAACAACTCGCATCGTTTAGTCGTCCCTAAGGATCCCCCAAGGAAAGCTCCATCGCCGGGCAACTTCTTCGTCGCGATTAATTCCCCCTTCATTTATTCTTCTCCGGTGACGTTCCGGAGATAGCTCCGGCTTTCGATAAGCGCCGGAGCGATCTGGGAGTCCGGGCAAAAAGAAAAATCGGAAATCCTTCGATCCTGATGGAGATACGAGATGGACCACCGCGTAGCGGGACCGAGAACGAGCCGTATCCTGCCGACCAATTTTTAGGATTCGCTAACATCCTCGTAAACGAAAAAAAAAAAAAAAAAAAAAAAAAAAAAAAAAAAAACCACA
>JAPYZJ010002566.1:0-20173 GCA_030522765.1 Ophioninae sp. B BG-2022a
TTTTAAACTCTTAAAAGGGTCTATTTAATCGGAAATTTTCCGCTGATTACGAATATGCCCGAAATTTTGCCGAAAATGCAAAATTAGACTGGGAAAATGGGAAAAACCTTTTTTAGAATAGTTTTTCGACATTTTTCCCTAGAAATGGAGAGTTTAAGGCGAATTAAATTGTGAATTTGTCTTCAAGGTATTAAAATACATCGTTATGGACCTGCGATATGACACTGAACGTCTAAATATAATGATTATTTCGAGGCTAAGCCCGCTGAAGGGGCGCGCCTAATCGGCGGCCTTTAAAAATTAATAATAATTTAGGGGTTAATCCGGAAACCATAAATGCTTATATCAATCGACTCAGAATTTCACTTCCAACTCCCCATTTCACGGATGACATTCTCACGTGGGACACCCTGTATATGTTTCGAGGGCTTTTTCCAATTGCTCAAAGGACTTCCGATACTCGCTCCTCAATCCTCGCTGATTTCCGTCCTTTCGTGACTTTTTTTCAATTTTGGGATAAACTGATTAAAATTATTGCCGATGATGACCTTTATGATGATGATGATGATGATGACGGTGATGATATGATTGAAGCGAAACGAGGTTGCTCTAGATCGCTGAGGACGATTCGAAAATTATCAGATACGGTATCGGCGAGCGTCTGAGTCAGAATGTCGCGATAAGGAAATTAAACAGCACACGGCCACGCGAAAATATAACCGCGGAAACGGGACGAGAAGCGAGCGCGAAATAAAAAAGAAAAAAGATCGCGGATCGGGCCAAAAAAAACCGCGATAACGAAGTTTCGTAACGTACTCGAAAATCCGTGGCGAAACTAAAAAACGAAACGGCTATCGTGATCCTTTCGCGGCTGCGCTGAGAAACACGTGTGAATTATTTTTTTCACGCTTCGTGGTACCAACTAATAATGATGAAAAGATGAGAGCGAATATACACGTACCACCTATTCACGTCGATGCTTGTTTCCACCGTTGCAAGACTCGAACCTTCCGTATAAAATTTGCACCTTACGAACGCACCTTTTTTTGTAATTTCTCACTTCCTTTTTGTTTCTTCGGAATTATAGTTGGTGGCATTGTCGAAAATCGTTAATTAGGAATTTTTCTTAATTATAAGGAATTTTAATCAGGAGTTGGGGTTTTGATAATTAATTACGAATTTTATCGAAATTTTTACGGATTTTAATTAGGAATTAGAAATATTAATTATGAATTAGGAATTTTGACGTCACTTAGGAATTTTACCGAAACGGATTCTAGTAACTCAAGTAATTATTAGGATCAATAAATCCAAAAAGGAATTATGAAGTTTTGAAAATCGCGTTACGTTGTAACGATTGTAATTTTCTCAATTTTTCATATCTTAACTTTGATCGAAAAATATTGACCAATTTAGAAGACTGAATTTTTTTCAATTAAGCGAGTGAATGAAATCGAATGAAATCACAATTAAAAAGAACGAATGAACCTTTTTTTTTTCAAATAAATTATTATCTGCTTGATAATAACTTTTTAATTTTTCTCAACCGTACTTTTTTCTTTATTCAAGGCTGACCAACTCACAGAGGAACAGATCGCGGAGTTCAAGGAGGCGTTCTCGCTATTCGACAAAGACGGGGATGGCACCATCACCACCAAAGAATTGGGCACAGTTATGCGTTCCCTCGGACAAAATCCCACAGAGGCCGAGCTCCAAGACATGATTAACGAAGTAGATGCCGATGGTACGTTTTTTTAAGAATCAACGATCGCTTTCAACCAAAACGTTACCAAACAATTAATCATCAAAAAAAAAGCAAAAAAACGAGGAATACAACTTGAAGAGATTGTTCAGACGAAACTAAACGAAAATATCGTAACTGGTCTACTTTGATACAGGAAACGGTACCATCGACTTTCCCGAATTCCTGACTATGATGGCGCGTAAAATGAAGGACACCGACAGCGAGGAGGAAATCAGGGAGGCCTTCAGGGTGTTCGACAAGGACGGGAACGGCTTCATATCAGCGGCGGAGCTCAGACACGTTATGACAAACCTCGGGGAAAAGCTGACCGACGAGGAGGTCGATGAGATGATTCGGGAGGCCGATATCGACGGCGATGGTCAGGTTAATTATGAAGGTAATTGTCAATTATTCAAAGAACGACCAACACCGGACGCCCTCCCTATAACCCCCTCAAGACGAGGCCATCCTTTTTCGGTTCACGAGCAAACTTATCGGTTTGCCAGATTCCTTCGTTTTCGTTGCAAAGGTCGCGTGGCCTTATCGAGATTCCGATTGACACTTCGAAGCTCATCATTTACCCGGGAAGAATTTTCTTTCCATTTTTTTTCAGACTTTTTGTTCCATCGATCAAAATTTTTATTGGTAGATTTGGATTACTTTGGAATCGTAGTATAACATCGTGACGTCACAATGTTACAGTCTGTATACGAGCTGCCTTTGTAGCTTGTCAAATTACAAAAAAAAAAAACGGCTTGCAAAATCATCCAATTTTTCAAAATTTTGTGATCCAATCGTCGATTATCGCGAAATGGTTTTTGAATGTGTACGAAGGTCTTCTTTTTTTTTCTCTTTTGTTAGGGATATATTTCCAGACACGAATCAATCCGAAATCGATTAAATTACGGGGGTAATTGCCAATTGTTCCTGAAAGAAAGAACACCCGGTGTTTTTTGAATGTTTAACGAGACGATTTGTTTAAGCTCATCCCCTGGTTGTTTTTGGGGAGCTCGTTCGATTCTGGTTCAATATTCCATCGTCGAAACATCCGATACCTCCTAGTCGATTTTTCCCCCCTCTCTCTCTCTCGCTATCTCGTTAATTGGCCGATTTCATCCCGGGCACGCTGCGACGGGCGATAATTGAATGACTCAATAGGGGATCTTGAAAAGTTAAATGAGCTTCGAAGCAAATAGCTCAGGCGGTTCTCGCCCTGCTGTCTATCCAATTGTGTTCCATTATGCAGTTAAGTCAGTCCGATTAACATTCCAAATTAGTTCTGGGCTCGAACGGTCCGGGGGAGGGTGAAAAAAGCGCCGGCTCTTTTTTCCCTCCCTCTCTTTCTCTCCGTTAGCGGAGAGACTTGGCTCAATTCAATTAAGGTAATTCAATTGTGCTTCCCTCTCGGTGCCTCAATACGTCCCGGCTTTTTTTTTTTCTTTTCGCCTCAATCTCTGCTAGCTCTTGGACGGTTTCTTTGTCAAATAATTGACTCGTTTATTCTTCGCTCGGCGTCTTCGAAAAACTTCCTCGTTTTATCCGACTATGATGGAAAAAAGAAACAAAAAGAAAACAACAACAAAAAAAATGATTTTTAAAAATCATTTTCCCGTCGAGCTCGTTTCCACCCTTTCGTACTTTTCGACATTTCAGAATTCGTCACAATGATGACATCAAAGTGAATGCAACCTGCGCTCTGGGAAAACTCGCGACTCGGAGTGGTGTTGACGTACTGAACCCGAAACAACAGCAGCATGACGATTTGAAGAAAAGCATCAAACTAACCAACCATCCAACAACAACACAACCAACCAAGAGAGAGAGCAAAAAAAAAGTCGAATCAGCAACAAAGTGAAAAAAGAAAATGGAAAAAAAAATACCAAAAAACAACAACAACAAGAAACAAACAAACCTTTTACCAGGATGTAATGAAGTCTCTTTAAAACTCGAGAGGTCAATGTCCCGTTTGACAACACATTAATCATCGTTAACGATAAGTAATAAGGGCAATTAATTATTTAATTAAAAGGAAACAAAAAGTGTGTACCACCGTTCAACTAATATTGCTACTCTTCTCGATCCACACCTAAACACACATACATAAACACACACACACACACACGTGTAAATCGCGCGCACCCGCGCATTTCCGTAAACATCCACGTTTACACGCGTTTTTCTTTTCTCTCTTTCTATATATATATATATACATCTCTCTCTCTCTCTCTGTGTTTCTCTTTCTTGATCTCGTCATATTCGCACGTTGAACGATGAAGCATTTTCAGATTTCGCTGAACGTTTCATATGTTCATCGCGAAAGCTCACGATTCCGTCAATTTCTTCTTTTTTTTTTTTCTTCTTTTTTCGTTCGTCAGTGTTTCCTAACCTCGAATTTTTTCGTCCTCGCATTCCTTTTGCACTTGAATTACTTGCCTTGCTCTCTCTCTCTCTGTCTCTCGCGCGCTTTGTATCTCTCTCTCTCTGGCTCTCCCTTCTCTCGTTGTACTTCTTTCACAAGTCCTCATCCAAAATGGCGATGTGCGTTTCGACGAGAGTTTACATCGGGAGGACACCGACAAAAAGTGAGGAAATTGCACAAAGACGAGAGAAAGCGATGGCCGGATCCGCAGAAACGAGATTTCTAGCTGGAGAAGCAAGAGTACAGAACGAGATATATATATATATATATATATATATTTCGTTTTTCTCGATTTCATATCTGTCTCTCTCTCTCGGTTTCTCCTCTCCTACTTTTTCCCTCGGTTACTCGTGCAAGCGAAGTTTGAACGTGATCGTTTTTTCCGCAATCTTGAAGCGACGCATAATTTTCGCGAATTTTTGCTGCTCTGGTGTTCGTCAATTTTTGTTTTGTTTGTTTCGTGTTCCAAGGTTCCGAATTGTACGTTTGAAACGTTTTTTTCTGCCCCCCCCCCCCCCCCCCCCCTCGCATCGTGAAATAAAAAGAAATGTGTAACACCAACTTAGGATCTTTAACCCTTGTGTCCACGTGCGCCCACGAGACGCCGTTGATTTTGCGCGCCTGAAATTTGCGTTATCCAAAAAGAGAGGTTATGTGGCTTTCTCTTCTTTTTTCTTTTTTTGCTCGCACACCGCAACCGTCGCGAGTATCAGAATGGCCGGGGACTTCCGAAAAAAGCGAAAAAACGAAAACATCCGCGCGTGTCGTCCCACGATGTTCCGTGACAGCGATAACGGAAAAACCGAGAAGCAAAAGTGAGCTTCAGCGAATCGTAATTTTTATTTGTACAATGCACAAGAGAATCTGTAAAAAAAAGAAAACAAACAGATTTGAGATGGGTTAAAATCGTTAGTGGAGTACCGTGAAGCCTTGAAGAGACGAGATCCCTCCATCCTCTCTCTCTCGTTCTTTCTCTCTCTTTTTACGCGTCGTCGCGTTTCCAGGGATTTCGCGTCGACTTTTCGCAATATCGAAAATGTTTTCGCATCCCCGAGCGGATAAAACGTGCGATAAAAGAGAGAGAACGACAAACGAGCGCCGTTTGTAAAAATTTGAGAGACGGGAGGAAGAAAAAGAAGAAACGGATGGAAAACGATTGAAAAGAAAAAGATCGGAGCGCGGTTGAAAAATACCGGGCTAGCGAGAAATCCTCGACATTCCTATCGATGAGAAAAAATGTATTTTTCGAATTCTGATTCATCCGGGCGCGGCGTGTGATCACTGGAAAAAAAAGAACATCATCATCGCGTACACACATACACGGTCGAGTGACCTGCCTTCTGGTCATTGATCCAAACCAGCACACGTTCAAAAACACACACACAGACACATACACGAAATACTCTCCTCTTCGAATCCTGCCTTCCAGGGAAAAACTTTTCATTGTAGCGAAGGAAAATACGGAAAAAGAGGGCGAGGGGAAGGGGGAAGAGAGAATCGCAAGAAACGAGAAAAAAAAAACAACAGAAAACGTCGACACCACTTATCTTGAATCACGAAAGACAGAATAAGGATATAAAGAGAAAAAAAGAAGATAAAGATTTTTTTGACGCAAGCGAAACGCGATCGGTGCACTTCCCGGGGGTGCTCCGTGCCAGTCAGACGCGAGAGAGGGTAAGAGCTTTGTCTTGGGCGTGACTGGCGTGTGATTCGTACGATGTTACTTAAAAAAAATAAATTAATAACGAAAGAAAGAAAAAAAAAAGAATTAAAAAGAACAAGAACAACAACAACTTAAGAGCAAGTAAGCAAGTAATACACCGAACGATAAATGGAGTTTAGAATGCGAGAAAGGGGAACGAAGAAACGAAGAAAAAAACGGATACATGGAACACAGATAAAAAACAACATCAGACGTGTCGGTGGTTCAGTCATAATATATATGTAATATATATTATATATAATTAAATTTAAACAAAAAAAAACAAGAAAGAATTCCTCCACAGTCCTTTATTATTTAATATGAAAGAACGAAACGAGAAGTACTTGTATTTCTGGTGACCTAGATCGCATTGATCATAAAAGAAAAAATAAATGTATCCTCATTTTTAGGTCACAAAACTATCATTGTTAGTTCTTTACCTTCTAGTAGACTTTAGTTGATCGCGTTATTAACGTCGTGTATTATTCACGTCGTGTATACGTTTATGCACGTGGCGGTCTTTTCGTTGGTTTCCACATGCGATAATTCTGAAACGACTCGTATCGATTCTCGCGTCTGTAACGACGGAAAGAACGGGAAGTCTCTCGTTCGCTCAACGGGTATTCAACATCCCGACTCGGTGGTCCGTGGTCACCGGTCGATTTCTCGGCGTCGCCCACACGAATGATGAGGATCAAGGGGTGTCTCGCACCCCTGGGAGACGACGGCGCGCATGCGTTTTTTCGACTCCCGAACGACCCGTATCTTTGGAGTCATCTGCGTCTCGTCGGTTATTAGTCATTAAATTTTCAGAGCTTTTTTTTATGCACGAGAGCTCGCAAAAAACGCGAGTGTTTCTTACACGAAGGAAAAGAGGAAAATAATAATAACGGGGGTGGTAAAAAGTATGAAGCCTTGACGTAACGCGAATAAACTTTATCACACGCGATACATCGCCCCAGTAGGCCAATCGATGAAGTCTCGAGGAAACGAGGCCCTTGGCTTTACCAGCTTGCCTCGAGAAACTCTGGGGCCTCCCTTTTCTCGTTCCGAGAAATCTCGCAATGAACATTTCATTTGCCGGTATATGAATTTTTCATACCCCCCACCCGGATAACGTAACTGTGCTATTTTCGTTTTTAGAATAATCGTTTCTCGCGTGCGTACGCAATTTCGCCTCGGATGAATCGTTTCACGTTTGAGCTTAATTACCATTCGTTCAACGCCGAGTTGTATATTCGTCGATGCCGTTGTCATTAGGTTCTCCGTTGTTTCCGTCAGTGCGTTACTCTATCGGGCTCTCGTAATTATTCAAGCGTTGGCCTACGCGTGACGTCAGGTCGTTCAGCCCCTACACGGGGATCGAGATACGTGATTCAGCTTTGCGTGCTTCTCGCGATCATTACGGCCTTCTAAACAAGTTATACCATCAATTCTCACGAAAATTTGCACTCTATATCTCGCCGCGAAGACGTACGCGTCTGGCCCGAATTAATAATAGGCGTCAATAAAAATAAAAAATTATCCGGGTCCTTGAACCATTGAAATGAGGAATGGGATAGTCTGATCATAATTGCAGTTTTGAGGCAAAAAAAACTTCCGAGTCCAACCGAGGGAACACTGGAAAGGAAAGTGCACGAATGCTGAGTCTCAAATGTCGAAATGATTATTGTTAAATAACGAACGGTTGTAATTTTAGGTGGATTTACATATTCAGCTTTTCGTTCGCCCCGACGAAGTACAGTTTATTTTGCCAGTCGGCCAACTCAAATAAAGACGAGCCGCGACCGTTTAATCTTTGTCTATTTCCATTCGATTGTACAACTCGGCAATGACTCCGTCAGCTCTTTCTCCACGGCGATCTTATCCTTCACGTACGGCATACCTTGGAGCTTCAGTACCTTCAAGTTCCTGGAAACCCAATGTAACTTTAGAATTTCTCGAAAGCGCTCGGAAGCCGCGCATTTGTTGCTTCTTTTTTTGTTGACTTTGCTTTTCGAGCGAACAAACAAGGATAACCAAAAACGCGCACTTATCGTCGTAACTTCAAAGACGAATAAAATTCTATTCTCGGATCAGCCCTCCTTTTTTGTATCCCTCCTCGGTTGATGAAGACTTACGTTATGTTTTTCAAGCTTCTTAGCCCCTCATCTGTTATGTTTCCGCAGTCGAGGATCTCGAGATGCTTCAAGCTTGATTCCAGCGTCGCCAAACGGCGTAGCGCCTCGTTTTCTATGTAAAGGCATCTGATCAGCTTTACCTCTTCTATGTGATTGCATCCGGCTGATAGGGATATTCGTTCTAAATGAAATACATCGCGGAATTTATCCGCGAGTGCCAGTTTCGCCAAGGGCTCGCCGAAACTGTTCTAGTAGCAATTTTCATTCGTGTTTCTAATTTCTTAATCGAGCTTTAAGTACTAACAGAAATAAGGAAATCCTATGTGATGGATCGAAGAGTCACTCGCGTCTACAGCCTGAATGACACGACGTCCAGACCCCGTCTCTTCAGGAAGAGCATTGTAATCGCTGAGAAATTCCGTCGTACCCTTCCATCTGACCGATGCTCCGTTCCGCAGTAGCCACTCGGCGCAAGCTTGCTCCGGACCGACCTCTTTGATCCTCTGCTTGTCAACTCTAGAAGTCCAAAGTATCATCAATGATATCGTTATAACTACATCGTTTAGTGTTGCGTCTCATGTCCGGATCATACGGATCCGTTACAAACTGAAAACATTGACCGTGCGTTCTATCGTTCGTAAGCGTTGAATGGTTAATTTTGTCACTATGGCCTTGAATGTATCAATAAATAGTTATGATTGAAAATAGAGCAATTAATATTTACCTGTTCCATACAACAGTTAGCCATTGGAACTGAGTTCTCCTTGGTCCGATAATCGTATCTCGCAGCAATGGTGACAATAGTTTCTGATATAATTTCTATTATATAAAAAAAACATTGAAAACCGTTAATTCTAGAATTATAATTCTACATGATATTTCCTTTGTACGATTAAATTGCAATACGATCAATAAATATGCGATCGATCCGTACGTTGAAAATCATTTTGTTCAGCTGTTAATTAAGCCGGCCGGCGATTCGTGTAGCTTCATACGTTTTTTTCTCTCAGCTGCATTTGATATTTGCCGAAGTCTTCTTCGGTACAGTAGTTTCGCACACACGTACGTAACGTATACGTGAGATATAACGTTACGTACGATCGTGCAGCATTTTACTTCACGGCGAATATTACTTGACCCGATTTTTTTTTAGAACGAATTACTTATTCACATGGCATACGAGATGCGCTCAGTCGCAATAATAATAAAACGGGAGGGCATTACGTTTTACGCCGTTGGGAGATGTGCGACGTTCATGAAACAATCGTTCCACAGATGGCGCTGCGATCGACGCTCAAAGAGCGAGATGGAGCTAAAAAGAGAAAACACGTGAAAAATTTGGCACGAAATTTAATGGCTTTTCCTTGTAACTGGCGGAAATGAAAAATTAAGTTGATACTTCGCGGATAAAAATATTTGTTAACACTAACCCCTATCGATATCGGTGGACGAAGGAAAGATGGTACAAATAAAGGAATCACAGCGCGCACGGTTTTGTATTTATAAAGCCTGACTTTATTCGAAACTTGGTACAACGAGATCCGCAACGTCATGCTCGTGTATTCTGAGTGTGATGGAATAATATATTGCGGTTATTCGTTATCGCGGATTGTCCTTGTGTATTCTTCTGTTCGATTTATTTGCGATCGACGACTGGTTGAATGGTCTCGCCTCCGCGGATCTGTCCCCAGCCAATGAGACGCCAATGTTTCTCGACTCGCCGAGAGAGCGCAATTTTCTCATCGATTTCCGTGCACACGGGATTCGTCAAGCTGATTTTAGCTAAATCGACTCTCGTGGCTAGCACTCGTCCACCGGTGCTCAACGAGCCAATGTTGACGAGGAGAACTTCGTTTTTCGACAATTTCGGCACCTGGAAACGAAGAAAATTATTTCGTTTCATTCGGTTTCATTATTTTTGAATCCGGAATGGTTGGCGGTCTTCGTTGGTCGATTAGTCCTTGAAACTCACCTTGGCACCTTTCTTGTCACCCTCGGTTCTCACGCCTAACAAACGCTTCAGAAGGTAATACGAAATCTCGAGTTCGATAAAGATTTTTGGAAGGGCACCAACCGCACCGAGTATCTGACCGACCAAACGATCAGCGCGACACAACGTTGGCTCGATCTTCGTACCGACACCTATCAGGCCACCCGGCACTGCGAATTGCAGCTCGTTCTGCTCAGCGAAGAGAGACACGATTCTCGAGAATATCGGCCGGCAAGTCAACTTTCCTTCGCCGTCTTTCGAGACCAGTCCCGGTCGGACTTCGATTTCCATGCCGACCTGGAAATCATTACAAAATTGTCTATAAATGTTGATAAGAGATAGAAAAATGTAAAGATCGATGGGAAACGATGGAACTGAAATAGAGATTGACAAAAACGTGTCTAATCTATTCCGTGATCATATTTCGATGTCTGATATCAGCTTCGTTTTTTAAGAAAAAAAAAACACGAAGAGCATTGCGGAGAGTTTCGGAAGGTATTTGACCTTGAGTACGCCTTTGAGAATGCTTCCTCCAGCTACGCCACCCTTCAGGTCGTCAACTTCGCAACCAGGCTTGTTTACGTCGAAGGAACGTATCACGATCAAACGTGGCTCCGAGGTGAAGTCTCTCAGGGGGACAGGAATCTTCTTCGTTATGTATTCGCACAATACCTCGATGTTGTACTTTAGCTGGGCCGAGATCGGAATTACCGGTGCGCCCTCCGCGACCGTACCTGGCCGATCACGAGAAAATTCAGTGTTCAACGTTCTTTCAAGATTGCCCGTTATAAAATACAGAAACACCCACGACTGTAAGTCTTTCAATTCGAAAATAAAAATACATTTACCTTGAACAAATTTCAATATTTGCTCGTACTGTTCCTTCGCCTGACCTTCCTTGACCAAGTCAATCTTGTTTTGCAAAATAACGATGTGCTTCAGCTTCATGATTTCTATGGCTGCCAAATGTTCAGAAGTTTGAGGCTGCGGACAGGATTCGTTGCCGGCTGAAATTCGTTAATCCCTCGTCACTTTTTCATATCAATCGTCTCATCGTCAATATTGAAATATCTTCCTCGAGCTTTCTTCTCGATCGAATTTCGTGATATTTGGCTGACGAAAAATCTTTTTTGAATGAAGAAAAGTGTCGAACCGATCAGAAGAAGAGCCGCGTCCATAACAGCCGCTCCGTTCAACATGGTGGCCATAAGAATGTCGTGACCAGGGCAGTCGACGAAGGAGACGTGACGAACGAGCTGAAATCGACCTGGGCATGCTGGGCGTAGGCAAGGGAAGGCGTCGTCCTTGCTCGAACCACCGGAAATGTAGCACGACGGCCTCGGGCACTTCTCGTAATCGCACTTGTAGATTTTCGCGTTTGCGTATCCTATAAACCATATAGGGTGGTGACAACGAAAAAAAATGAACTTTATTCACATCGGATCCCTATTCGATCATCGTTTCCCATTTATTCGAGCCTCTTACATTAATGCTTTTACTCCGAAGTGTTTTTGTTTTTTCGTTCATCATTTGTGATACATCGATGATTACTAAAACACAGAGTGTGTGTAAGGCAGTTAAATAGGTAGAGTTTCGTGTGTCGTTACAAATGGGTAATCTTCTACCTTTCAATTCATTGATAACACGAGAAGAACAATTTTACGTTGCATCGTTCATTCCTCACTCTCATTCTCATTGTCTCTCACTAATCATGCCTTATAAATAATAATTGTGCACTGTCATTCCGAAAAGTGGGATAAACGGTAAACCTGAATGACAGATAAATCGCAATAGCACGGTAGAAAAATACTCAGATCGTACAAATCGCTGTGTTTCGAGATCCGGCCACAAATTCATTATTTTTTCTTCGTTCTAGAAAAACCTGGACAGTCTTCTAAAATTGTTTAAAACATCGTTCCCGTTGGTACGTTGTCACAGAGACTTGACTACAGCCATACGTTTCACGATGTCCCACTTCATCTTTGCAAGCTCCAAAATTTCAATCTCTTACGTAAAGTTGAACAGTCAAACATTAACAGTAAACAATGACCACGTTATAAAAATACAATATGGTGGCACGTGAATAACTGAAAAATATATATCTATATATGTATATATTTTTCGTGTGTAATAATTCCATCAAACATTAAAGTCGAAGTTAATAAATAATTGTAATAATCCGCGAGCTTTCCGATGTCATCTGGTTGAGAGAAAGAATAAATTTCCACGATGAAAAAAGCTCGCTCGTAAGGACTCATTGATTAATTCTCAACGAACAATTAGTCTGGCAGGAATAACTTTTTCACCCTCGCAAATATGGCCCTCTCTTCGTTTCTTCGAGACGAGAAAAAACATCGATCACCCAATCGTTGTTGCTTGAGTGAATGATTTACATTCGGATGCTTCGGAGTAGGTGAATTTAACAATGAAAACGATACAACACAGAAAGAGGAAAGTAAGCTTGGTGATTTTATCTTGAAAGTAACGTTTCTTCGCCGAGGCGAAAAGGTTTGAGTTGGGAGTGATCGAAGTAGCGAGCGAGCTTCAATTTAACATTCTATTTGGATTCAAATTCGAGACTACCGCCAAAGAGAGGGGAAAAAGTTACCGAATTAATGAACGAATGCATGGTAAAAAAATGGTATGCATGTATATATTCGAATATCGGATTTTTCCACCAAGTGGGTAAAATCCAATGATAATTGTGCGATAAAAGCAAGCCGATGACAAATTAAAAAAGATATTGTCTGCACTGCTCAGCACCGCATTTGCATCTAGTCTTGTTCTCCCTCGTTTCTTCTTTATTGACGACCTGTCTCGGCAGATTGAGTCTCTGTCGACATTCCTGATTCGACAGGTCTTTGCTTCTGTCGTAAATTCTTGAAGACTGGCACATATAATCGAAAGTTATTTCCTGGTCTTTGGGTATATCGCGGGTCGCGAATAACGCGAGTTTCGGTAAATTAGGATCGAGACAATCGACCCAAACCCCGTAAACGGCGCAATTCGGATCGCAGGAGTGATTTATAAAATGTGAGACATTGCCGTAGAGGGCGGCGTCGACGGTGTACGGGCAAGTGTCTTCGAGTTCGGAAACGTTGTAATCGAGATCGAAGAGATAAGTACGTCCGGCCGCGTCGTATTCCTTGCCGCGTTTTTCCGCTTCCTCGTTCGTTATGACTTCCCCGACGTATTGGGTGACGAAAGTGCCTTTCTTGATGAGTTTCAGAGTTTTAACGCCCCATCCGCGTCCGTTGAAAGTCCGAAATACGCAGAGACTGACGCCGGAGCCTCGTTGAACGACGCGGTTCTTGCAGTCGGGTGGGCACTTGCAACGCTTGTTGCACTCGTAAATCGGCGTCCCGGGTGGGACGCGTACTCGACAGCCCTGCGTATACGGGAAAACCCCGTCGTACTGGCCGAAACAACATTTCGACTTGGAGTCGCAATTTTCGCAGTCGCAACCGATCGGTGGTTCGTCCGGTATGATCACCCCGTTTCCCGGCAAATATTCGTCAATGTACAAAAAGTCTTGAGGCGCGCTCTCCAAATCCGCCACGTTCTCAACCTGTATCATCGGTTTTCCCTTCGTTATGTCGTTCATCTCGGATTCCCACTCAAGCAACGATTCCAGCTGATCTCTTCTCATCTCGCTGAAGAGACTGTGCAGTATATCGCGTTTTATCCATTTAGCCAGTTTCTCACGTTTCTTCTCCAGGGTTCGGGGGTTGAAGAAAGTCTTGAGACTCCGATAAAGATCGTCCTGTTCCGTATACGTACCATCTATCGGTTTCTTACACTTGATCAACTCCTTCATGTACGCCTCCGCGTCTTTAACGACCGGATAAAAGTTCGTTTTCACCTTGAAACTTTCGAGCAATTGTACTCTCTCCTTCTCGAAAGTTTCCAACATTTCGGAACAGTTGACGAGATTGTCGATCGGTTCCCACGTGTTGCTGTCGCTCGTCCAATTCTTCCATTTAATAAAGTACAACGGTACGCTACTCTTCATTCGCTTGCCTAATATTTTTTCTACCTCGAACAATTTCGGATCGTTCCCTCGCTCTTTACTCCCGTTGAAGCGAAGATTCGTCGTTCTAATGTCGCGCAACACGACTCTCAATTCTTTCATGTTCAAGGCACACGACGACTTTCCTAGTTCCATTCTCTTTCTTATCGCTGATCTGTCTCGCAACGTTGCACAAGTTTGACCGTCGCTTCTTCCCCTTTTCATACGGATTTTCTCCTCGTGACTATTCGCGTCTCTATTATTCGAATTTTCTAAAGCCGATAAATGCAGAGCCTTGTCGACAACTGTATTTTCCTTAACAAGAGCAGAGTCCTCGCGCTTTGGCCGTTTCGCCGAAGGTGGCGGTGTTAATCCCGACGATCTAGGCCTTTTTTCACAATTTGACGGCAGCATTTCGCTCATATCGCCCGGTACTTTGGCCGATTCTCCGCTGGTACTCTCCGCCGCACGAGCCTCTGCAATGCCAAACATTTATACGGCGTCATTCTATTGGCTCATATCCCTCTGCTATTGTTTTCTCTCTTTTTTTTTTTTACTTTTACACTCTTCGTTCTTTGTTTTTTGTCGTCTTAGTTTAAGTTCGTCAGATGTGCTCCGTGCACGTCATGTGCGTTTTTCGTTTTACGTTTGCGCTTTTACCCTCTCTCGCTCTCTCTCCCTTTTTCTCTGTCTCCTTTGAGCTCTCCTCTTCGTTCTTCGCTTTTCAAAGTTCTACAAATTTGTGACCTATGCCCGGGGCAATTCGTCATCCCTACCTATCGGCTCTGCTCGATGGATCGTCTTTTCCCGTGCACCCCAAATAATACTGAGGATAACTAAGTTATCCTCAGTATTCGTCCATCGGGTTTATCAGAATTTGCACGTCGAGGGGAACGAGTTTTCGAACCTGCTCTTCGCTTCAGTGACTCATTGCAACGGCTGCTTTGTATCGGAACGCGAAACTCAGTATCGGACACGCGTGTGCTTCGTTTTGTTTAATTTACAAGTCGCGGTTCTGTCGTATATTCAGTCGAAGGTAATCGAGGTTTTACTTACCTAGTTTGATAGTGATGTTTCGCTCCAGTTCATTTTTGAAACGTACCGTCTGGACACCCGAGATCGCCTTTACGATTGTCGATTTTCCATGGGCTACATGACCGATCGTTCCTGCAATTGTAAATTGTAGTTTTTAAGAATGCGTTGTTTGCGATCGATAATCGAAAATCGAACTGGACTTTTAGTTACCGATATTGATAGTAGCCTGTCTACTGATGACTTCGCGAGACAGAGCGGTCAGCTTGGTAACGTCCTGAAGAATGACAAATACGCGATATTTTCAACGTCATCTAGCACGGCCCTATTTTCGAAAAATTTTTATTTTCGGGGCAATATTTCAAGATAGCTGACGTAACAGGAAGTAATCAACGGTAATATTTCGAAACTAATGGAAACGTGACAGTTGGTGAATGGCTCTACAATTTTTCGATGAAATCTCGCTCTGTTGAGAGAAACATATTCTTCGCGTTTTTGCCGAGCCGATAGTTTACGAGATCGGGGAAAGGAAAGAAGAACCAACGTATCGCAAGCCAGATGGATGTCGGTAGGTCGAAAGCCCGCGTAAAGCCCGAAAAATGGGCGGCTCGTACTCGAAGATTGAGGTTACTTCCGAGTGGCACGAGCCATCCGAGAAATAGCGTATTAAGAAGTAATGACTGCGAATAAAAGCTCACCAATTTCGATAAGTCCTGCTTGTAGAGATTCGGCTGACCGGTCGTGACGCCCAAACCTTCCTCGCCCCCCATTATTGCAAGTGCCGATTACTTTTTAAATATAAAACTGCAAATAATACACGCGGTACAACTGCGGTACTTGGAAAGGAACCGTTTGTGGCGTTCACGCTTCGCCCCTCATGCAGGGTTGGGAAGAAGGAGACAACGACGCGTCGTCTACCGGCGATTCGGCGAATCTCCCCGTTTGCTTGTTTTTCCTTGAAAGTTGGCACCACCCGTTGAACCCTCAAAAACATAACCTCAAATACCGAAATACATTATTTTCTCTCGCCGATATATCGATGCGAAATAAATATAATCGGCAATATTAGATTTATCTAAGATCGCAAATATGATAAACGGAGAATTACCAGTGAACGAGGAAAATTTGCCGTTGATTTACGAAAAGCTGCAAGCAGCTGAGGCGAGTGACACGTCAACCTGTCATTTCCGTACTATTGTTATTGTTATTGTTTGCACGCCACTGTGTATACCCTTTACCCTTTAATAATCGAGAGAACGTTTTTTCAAACCATTAGATTCTAGTCAACGATGAATTGGAGCAAATGCTTCAGCGTCACTGTCACATAGAAGCCAAATTGCAAAATATAAGCAAAGTTCTGCCGAACGTAGTCGTCGTCAGGGCGGAGAGCGAAAAGTTTTGCAAAATGATCGATACGACTAACAAGCTAGCGGAGGCGGTCAGTGCCAAAGTTCGACAGCTTGACCTCGCAAGGGTATCTATTCGCCCGTATATCCAACCTTACCATCCCAATTTATCATAATTTTTTCCAACTCGAAAATGTAATTAGCATCAGTCGTTGTTTCCAGAGCCGCGTATGCGAGTGTCAGAGCCGCGTTCACGACATACTAGATCTGCAGTTGTGCAGCGACGGCGTAGCGACAGCTCTGAGGAATGAAGATTACGAGCAGGGAGCGGCGCACGTTCATCGCTACTTGTCCATGGATCAAAATCTCCTGGAACGTACAGCCTTGGATGTATCCGGCGATGGTTCCAGCATAGCCGGATCGCTGATAACGCTACAACAGGCGGCGATGGAATTGCGCGCGGTAGTTACGCACAGGTTCGACGAAGCCGTAAAGTCGGAAGATCTGGCTTCGGTGGAGCGTTTCTTCAAGATATTTCCACTGTTGGGCATGCACGACGAAGGGCTGAAAAAGTTTTGCCAATATCTCTGCTCGAAGCTGCAGGATACGGCGCAAAAAAATCTGAAAGCTGCGACGGACACGAAGACCAACGATGTTCGAGCACCGGTCATATTCGCCGATACCATCACCCTTCTGTTCGAAGGCATAGCTAGAATCGTCGAAGTACACCAACCCATCATCGAGACTTACTACGGTCCTGGGAGGCTTCCGAGGACTGTCACGATATTGCAGAAAGAGTGCGACCGGTAAAAAGAACGTTCGCTTGAAAAATCCTAATACCCTACGATGGAACGTAAAAGGTACTCGTTTGAACAGGCAAATCAAGAAAATCGTAGCAGAGTTCACGAGACATCGCGGTATACAGAAAAAAGTTCAGCAGATCAACGAATACTTGAGAAAGCAGAGCCCGGAGAAAGCCGATCCGAAAACTCTCGATCTGTTACTCGGCGAAATAACGATTATGCACGCAAGATCGGAATTGTACATTCGATTCTTGAAGAGACGAATAACCGTGAGTGATCCTTAACGCCGATATCACATTTGCAAGTTCCCTTAGGATTCATTGAAACGTAATACGTCGATAGAACGATTTGGAAATCAGCACCACCGACGAGACTCAACGCCAGGCTCAGACCGAGGAATTCGAGGCGATGATTAAAAATTCAGAATTGTCGCGCGGTATGCAAGAACTTTTAGGTGCTTATCTCGCTCTCGAGAGATATTTCCTCGAGGAAAGTGTCAACAAGGCTATTGGAATGGACACTCTCGATCAGGAGCAACAAACCTCGAGTATGGTTGACGATGTCTTCTATATCGTTAAAAAGTGCATCAGGCAAGTATCGATTATCTCGATTCTTCAGCTAAACCTCATTCTCATCTTTAGCTAAGTGAAAATAAAGACTAATTTGATATCGATGATCACAAAGACGTTCGATTTCGAGTTGGAGCGTCGACGGTGTTTGCGCCGTCGTTAACATGGCTTGCGGAATTTTGGAGGGCGAATTTGCGAATCGCTTGAGGGGACGTTTGCGGCAGGGTTATCCGGCCGGTTACCTCGATTTGGCTCAAGCATACAGCGCTCTTCAAACCAGCATTCAACAGGGCCGCCTTCAAGCATCGGACAACGAGCTTGCTCGACTAATGTTTCTCGTTAGTCCCGACCATCGCCAAAATTTAACCAAAAAAAGCATTTTGGGTGATTTGACGTTTACGGTGATTTTCAGGCGTATCTGAACAATACCGACGTCGGTGTGGAGTACGTCGAGACGCTCGGCCAGAGTCTCAGTGTCGAGATAGACGCGGCGTTTCCAAACATGCAGAAAAAGGATCGTGGAAAAATCGACAGTTGTCTCGCCGGGCTGAAGGCCGCTGCGACGACACTGCGCGCCGTAATTGATTACGGATTGGAGCAGTTGCGCGCCAGTGCCGTAAAGCCCCGAGTAACGCCGTGGGTCGACGCCTTTTTGTCCGTCAATCATCACGTTAACGAGGTCCGAAATTCAAGACTCCGATAATCCCTTTTGACCTTGAAGCTTGAAATACGACCCAATGTTCGATCTTTGACGACGACAGGACGAGTTGCTGCGATACGAGACTGACGAGCCTTTCGTTCAAACTCTCGTGATGAATCTTGAGGGTTTGTTGCAAGGATTCAAGGGTAGCCTAACCGCGACGAATTACGACGCACTCATTGGTATTCTCACGGCAGAAGTGACGGCGCGTTTGGAAAAAGTCGTTTTAAAATCGACTTTCAACAGGGTACGATTAACACAGGAAAACAAAAACGGGTAAACGTTTCTCACGGAAGTTACAATGTTCTTTCTTCCGTTTGTCTCGTTAGGCTGGTGGTTTGATACTGGACAAGGAAATTCGTTCTTTGGCGAGCTATTTGGCCGCTTCTACGTCCTGGTCGGTTCGCGACAAATTTGCTCGGCTCACGCAAATAGCAACGATTCTTAGCGTAGAAAAAGTCGAGGAGTTGGCGGATTACTGCGGCGCGGACGCGATCGCGTGGAGACTGACACCCGCGGAAGTTCGACGAATCGCCTCGCTCAGAACGGATCTACGTCCGGAGGACATTAAAAGGCTTAAATTGTAAATCTGTTCTTATTTCGACATTACACACAAGCATCTGTGCTCTTTTAGTGAATTTTTTATTATTTATTTCGATAATGTTGAAAAGCGATGAAACGTTCAAACGTAGTTCCCGTAAAATCCGCTAGTGTCGCAAAATCGCACCGATGGCAACGCCGGTAGTGGGGGAAGCATCGGGGCGCTGCGCATGCGCAAGTTTCACCGGAGAAAGGGAGGGAGCGCCACCTGGCGCCCGTAGCAGAAATGTTCTCACATGAGAACCGCAACAGGACAAAGCCCGTGGTACCCTCCCTTGTAATGCCGCACAGGGACCGGTGGCGAACTGCGTCCTCGTCGGTTTATCGTAATCGCGATTATCCGCGTACGTAAGGTACCGTAAACCTTGCACAACAAAAAAACATTACGAATACGCAATATTAGTATCGAACGTAGTCGTAGACTGCAACTTCGCGTTTCGCTTCGTTCGTCTTTTTCCCCTGTTCATTTTACCGACGAAAAGCCGAGGAGAGAATTATCGAAAAAAAATTGTGTATGTGAGGGCAGTTGGTTACGTATAAAAATGGAGAGAGAGAGAGAGAGAGAGGGAAAGAGAACACGTCAAATAGTGCACTCTTCGGTGAGAGTGCATCGGGGGAGAAGAGAGAACGTGTAAATCTTAGATGGATGCTATGACGAGCAGCAGCACTTCCGTTCACTCATTGAGCGTGACTTTTATCTCTCTCTCTCTCTCTATCTCGCTTTTGTTTGCCTCTCTCTCTCTCTCTCTCCTTGGAATCTCGTTTGCGACTGACTGCCGTCAGTGGATACCAAAAAGATTCGTAACCTCCGTTATATCCGTTACCTTTTTTCTCGCTACGAAAAAGGCGGGGACGAGAGCATCACCCTTAATTTCCCTTTAAATCCTCTCTATCGTTCCCGTTTCTCTCTTTCTCTCCTTCTCTCTCTCTCTCTCCGGAAAAGTGTCCGCTTCGCAGGGTCTGCGAGTGAGGTGGAGCGTTGCACATCAACCAAAGAGTCGCAAACGTGATCTACGCTCGTCCAATAAAAAGCCTCCAAAAATACGCGCCTGCGTGTGTACGTATATATGCGCGCGTGTTTTTTTTTTTTCGTCTTTTTTCCGTTCTCCTCGTTTCATTTTTTTCGGGATTCGCAAAAT